>JANEYF010002217.1:0-92239 GCA_029963845.1 Rhamnusium bicolor | reverse complement strand
CGTGGACAAATGTAATTGGCGCATATTGAAAATTTCTGAACTTTTCAGAGACTCCACATTCATGTCTTGTGTTGAAAAGTTACTTCTTTTGCCATTTAAAAGATCCACTATACTTGACATCGTAAAAAATCCGTAATTGTTTTTCAAAACAATTTCGAATTTTTGTTGTATTGCATCAGCAGTGTTTCCTGATAATTAAAAAATGTACACTGCAGTGCAGTGAACTGCATCTGATAATAATTCTGCTATAGTGCTCGAATTTGTAATTTCTAATACTTTAGATGAAATCAGATGTCCGCGCATTGAACAATTTTCCTCTAATGCATCCACTAAAAATTTTGTCACCTTTCAGCCGCAAGCTTTGGTGGTTTGATCGATGCTAATCCAGACGTATTTGTCATTCAATTTAGTATACACCTTTCGTTTAATACTGTCACATTTTTTGTGATAAATGTTTTTTTCTTAGTGTAGTTTCCAATGGCACTTGAACATTGCTATACCGCCCACTAAACAATTTTGCAAAAATTGTCTAAATATTAGATTATCTAGTTTTATCCACGATATATTTCAACCAACCATTATTACCACTAAATGTAAATGTTTGCCTGTCACTATCAGTAACACTACCACTCACACACTTTTTGTGAGTGTCTGAGGAAATGTTAATTATTGCTTTGACATTGCGCGAAAGCATTTTTTTTACAGCGTGTCGTTAAATTGCAACTCCGGGATACCACTAATCCACAACCTCATTTTATCTTCTGAATTTACTGAACAAGACATTTTGGGAAAGTTAACCTTCGTTGTCTTTAATTTCGCACTGTTTACGTATCTATGTACGTGTTATCCATATAGAGGACTTAAGACCTTCCTTCTTAATGGGTGAAGCTATTCCATTTGGGGAGGAGGTGAAATATCTAGGTATCACTCTATATAGATCACTTAATTGGAACTCCCATCTGGAAAAGGTAATCCACAAAGAAAAGCTGTCCTTATGGACATGCCGTCGTATTTGTGGCAAATCCTGGGGCATGGATCCCCAACAAATTTACTGGATCTACATCACGGTCATCAGACCAATGATAACATACGCATCCATTGCTTGGTGGCCGAAGGGATCACAGTGAACGACCAAAGTCAAACTCTCTGGACTGCAGAGATTAGCAGACATGACCGTAACGGAAGCAATTAGCACCACACCGTCAACTGCTGCAATGGAAATCGTCCTGGATTTACCCCTTCTTCATATATATTTGGAGAGAGAGGCCAGGTGGGCAACCTACAGACTGCAACAAGCGGCCATTAATATGCCGCAGACTAGTATCATGGATTGGAACAGGTTGCTGGATGACATAGAGAATCACAGCATCCTGGGAATGCCGTTGGATACTATGCCTACCATGACCAACTACGAGCAGACCTTCAACATCCATTCTCCGGAAAGAGATGAGTGGGATCGGAATAAAGCCGACATACTGAGGACAGAGAGTTACTGGTTTACAGACGGCTCCAAAACTCCCTAGGGGACAGAAGCCGGAGTACATAGCTACAGACCAAGGGTGAGGATATCCTCAAGCATAGGTACTCATGCAACTGTTTTTCAGGCTGAGGTTCATGCCATCGAACCGTGTGTGTGAAGGCTAGAATATATGCATCTTATACGCAGATCGAGACAAATTTTCTCAGATAGCCAAGCAGCTATAAAAGCTCTTGGCTCCTACCGGTGTAACTCAGCCCAAGGTCTTAATTTCTTTAGGAAGATTATATTTACTGATGAAGCATGTTCTACAAGGAAGTCATAACAAAGTAGCCCATTTTCATGACCAGTGTGGATGTGTGGGTAGAAATTATTTATAATTTACTAGCCCTATCATTATACCATATTGATTAAATGTCAAAAACTATTTACAACTCCTTCAAAATACGTTGCACATTTTATTGAATGATTTACTACCAGACGTACATCAGCAGGATATATGGTTACTTTAAATTTATGACAACATTTAAATCATATATTCCCAAATAGATGAATCGGTTGCAGATATGATGCTCTTATACATTGGCCACCACATTCTTCTGACATAACTTCATGTGATTAGTAGTTACCCACCCATTACGATTTAGTGCAAAACAGAGACAATTATTTGTTGCTTCCTAAAGTTGTTGAAAATGGTGCTGCCTTCTTGTTGCAGTTGCTTTTCAATTCACAGATAATTTATTGGTGATACATATTCAAGAGTAGGTCATAAATAGAACAAGACAAGCCATAAGTCAAATACAATTTCAAATATACTAATTGGATAAAAATAAAACTAAAATAGAATACATATTAAATAATTATTTATGCACCATGAGTGTTTTAGTCCCGGCATGAATAGTCTAAGGGACTAAAACACATCTCCTGAGGTGCATACAATAATTTTTGTACGAACGGGCCACTAAAAATGTTACATACTAAAAATTTTGTTGTTACGTTATGTTTGTATTGTTCATTGGTTCCCTTGACGACTTTAAATCCCTCAAGGAATAAACGCTTATTTTGCTCCCTGTTTTGAGGCAGTAAAATACTGTTTTATTCTCATTCGTACAAAAAATATTTTAAGTACGTATATATTAAGAGTTGTAAACAATAAATTATTGAGATTTTGTTTTATTCTCCTTCGTACAGAAAACATTTTAAGTACGTATATAACTATATTAAGAGTTGTAAACAATAAATTATTGAGATTAAAAGAAGCGATATGATACATTTTCATCCTGAGATTGATATTAATGTTACATTGCAGTGAAGTCACTGTTTAAAAATTCAGATATGTTATAAAAAGCATTGTTTATTAGAACATGCCTAATTCTGTATTTAAAAGATGCCATCGAATGAAGTTTAATCTGTTGAGGTAGAGCATTATACAACTTGATGCCCCAGTATGCAGTACCATTTCTAGTTTTACTTACTCTAAGATAATTATTTTCCGGATTGTTACAGTCTCTTGTTTGATGTAGGTGAATTTCATCACTCGCTGTGTATATGTCAAGATTATTTCTGATGTATTGGAAAATATACGTACCGGGAACTGTCGAAATTTTTAATTAGATAAATTTTATTTTACAGTCTTCTCTGTAATTACTCTTATTGCTCGTCTTTGCATGAAGAAAACACTAGCAGTAGAGCTCACATGACCTCATACAATGATAACATAAGATATCACTAAATAAATAAGGCTGTAATAGGTTGTTAGAAGAGTTACTACAGATACCTGATGAGCTGCACTGTGAAGGAGATATATGTTTTCGCAATTTTTTGGCAAACACAGTCGATGTGACTTTCTCATAGCATTTTATAGTCTAAGTAAACACTGAGAAACTTAACAAACTTTGGATTGTTTCTTTGATCTATATTTCTGAGGCTAAAGACCATAGTCTCAATCTTGGTGGTATTGAGATTTAGTTGCTTCGAATGACAAGTTTTGAATCTTGGATTCTCTTTGGATCATTTCACTCAATAAACCATCAAGTTGACGTTCAGTATTGTTAATATCGTCAGCATATAGAATGGTAGACGTTGAACTATCTACTGATAGAGGTAGATCGTTAATATAAATTAAAAATAGAATTGGGCCAAGTACTGAACTTTGAGGAACTCCAATGTTCACATCAAGTCTTGCTGACTTGATATTATTGTTGACATATTGTTGTTTATTATTGAGATATGACTTCATAAAGATGGTATTATCTTGTGTAATGTCATAGAACGACAATTTATTTAAGAGCATTTGATGTCATACACAATCAAAGGGAGGTCCAGAAACTTAAAGCAAATGAATTGCTTTTGTTCAAATCCTAAATTAATTTAGGTGGTAATTTGTCACATATAACTGGTAGCAGAACATTGATCCTGATAATTACCCCTAGATAGTAGCGAGCTGTTAACCAGTATTCTAACATGGTAAATAAATTTAAACTCCTACTTCCGTAAATACTTTGCCACTTTACACAACTTCAATAAGTTTGAGTCCGAGTAATGAGTATCGACCATCAACCCACATGTATCTAAATTTACTGAGGTGTTTTACGTGTTACATCTCATCCTGTAATGCTGCACTAAAATATTTTATGGACCAAGCCATTAATTGCAAACCACACTGATTTTATTACGTCTTTCTCATTTCAATTTAATTAAAAGTACTTAAAATACATTTTTGCCTTGAAGTAGTGAAATGGTCGCATTAGCTCACTAACCGTAAAGTGAGATAATTATTATTACAAAACGAGAGCCAAGTTCAAGGTCACGGTTATGATATTCCGTGAATCGATAGCCAGTTGCCACTCTACAGCGGACCTCTAGAAGTGCAGAGTAGATTCTGCGGATTAAAAGGTCGCGCTCAAGTTTTAAAACAGTCGTTTTATTTTGGAAATTGAGAATACAGTAAAAAGCTCAAAATGGGAAAATATAAGTGTTTTTTTATCTTATGTAGCTTTATTTCTTTGCAATTCAATACAAACTACTATATTTATTTTTAAAAGAAAGTCAGTTTCACAATAACGGATTAATTTCTGTTCTCCAAATTTTGTAGGTGAAATTAAATGGCACGATTTTTAATTATATTATAGATTGTTTTTAAATGACCGTCGTTCTCGTACTTTAAAATGCCAGAGTACATTTGGAATTCCATATTTTGAGAAATATACATTTGACTAATTTTTTTGAATCTAAAAAGGGCCGGTGTCAGTGGATAATGTCAAACAATGGAAGCGATCAAAAAAGCCCGCCGAAGTCGAGAGTTTTTTTCGTAAAAGGGACATTATCATTAATTTAATGCCCAGCTAATGGAGTGATCATGATCATGACATGTGACACCTTAAATGAAATGATTTCTGCGAATGATATAGATAACATAAGTAAACACATTAATAAATAGTACTGTAACTAACAATAAGTACAAACAAAAGACGCATTTTCTTGCATTCGAATTTCTGCGTCTTGCTCAACTCGAACTGCGATCAAAAGAGTGGAAAAAAGGGCCTTAACCACATTAATTGTTACAACGAGGCACCAATACGGGGTGAAATTCATGGGCAATCATTTGATGGAGCTTGCAAGATTTATGGGATGAAGAAATTTAGTACTTTTTTTGCAATGTTTGCCAAATTATTGTGAACAGGAATATACAAACATCGGTAAAAACATCATTAAACTAGATAAATGTTAATATAAATTCAGGATGCAATATCAAAGAGCAGAACTTGCCTTGTTCAAATCAAGGCAGTTTATCTTAAATACTGAAATTTTTTGTACAATAAGGTACAATTCGGAGTAATGAAACCGGAACAAGTCGTACTTCGAATACATTTTATCATAGAAATTATTAAAACAGCTACTAAATCTATGAGCAAGAATTGCATTGAATTAAATACCAGTGTTCTTAGTATTAGAAGCAAAAAAAATCGAATTAAAAAAATATTGACTCACCAAGAAGAAAAATTGTTACACTTAAAAAATAATTTTCTCCAGTTACAATACAAAAACAAACATCCCTATTTCGATATATATCTACTTTCTTTCAGGAAGATCGTTTCACATATATTAATATTAAACGCTTATACTTTCGTTATCTGAAACGTGTAGAACCGCGACATTTTTAAGTTGTTTGTAGGTAAAATATACAGTTTTTCAAATGTTGTTTGGACATTATAAACGTCTTTCTAACGTATGTGTGTTTACTGGGTTAGCACGACCAAATTACAACTGTAAAAGCTATTTGGGTTATTAGGGCTTATTATAGTTGCATATAAGAATATCCGTACAACCGATACTCGTACTCGTTACTTATCACCTGTATGCATCAAAACTACTCAGTATTTAAAAAATGTAAAGTACTTGATTTTACTACCGAGTATCATCAAAATAAATGTAAGTAATCATGAGTACCAGGTACTGGGTGAGTACGCCCAGCTCTATAGTGGGATAACAACATATTTAACGGATTCATCGGTGAATTTAAAAACACACTTGTTCTGAATTAGAAAAATACATATATCAGGATTGACAGTTGATTCGTTATCCAAAGTGTTATATCTATAGGTATCGTAAAAGAACCAAATTCGTAAAAACTGAAGTTATCAGGTAACTCATTGTATATTGTGCATAGTAAAGATTCTGATGTAGGGTGTGTCCTTGAACTTCCCGCCCAGAGTACCATTATTGATTTAATAATTAAATGTCCCTTCTCTAAAGTCATATTTTATTTCATTAAAAAAAGACCTCTGTAAACTGAATACTTTGTTCAAATTAATGAAGAGTGCCAATATTGAAGTTCCGCTCCAAACTCATCGTCTTCTTCATTTTGACTCTTTTCTTTCTCCTCTAGAACTTGCTTCCATCTGTCTTTATCCAACCGGCGCCTCCTCCATATTCACACTTCTATTATCCTCAGATCGTTTCACTGTTATCCAGAAATCACATTTTTAGGTACTCCTCTCTTTCTAAACCTATTGATTTTTAAGACATGGTCCTCTTCACTTCTCGTCCATTCTTACAATGTGGCTTACTTCATTTAACGATGGGAGTATCTTGAGATGTCTGCAAAAGCTAAAAATAACTAACTTTGTCCATATTCACTCACCTGAAGAATATAATGCTTTTTTCATTAATATGGCAAAAAATTTGGTTAACAATTACCTAATAACCAAGATCCATTACCACTAATGAACGATACCACGTTATCACAGAACATATTTGAAATAGGTGAAGTAACCTATATTGAGGTATAAAATAGATAAATGTGATATAAACAACTATCGCCCAATATCATTATTTTCTCAAAAATAATCGAGAAGCCTCTAAAAATCAGAATTACAATAATATATTTAATACAAATCAATACGGCTTCAGGAAGTCTCTCTCTACGATTGATATCATTCTTGCTTTTACCCAGATTGTACAGCAAGCTTTTGAATATGGGCAGTACTTGTATTCAACTTTTGTTGACCTAACTGAGGGCCTTTGATTGTGACTTTCATGAGATACTTCTAAATAAACTCAAACTTAATTTTAACGGTAACAGTATTGAACTTATGAAGTCCTATTTACAAAAACGAGAACATATGTGTCAATAAATAACAAAAAATCTAATAAACTCATTATTGAATATGGAGTTCCTTGGGGTTCAGTACTGAGACCGCTACTATTCTTAATTTATATTAATGATCTTCCGACACATATAACAAACTGTGAATCAGTTTTATTTGCTGATAACACAACTCTTATTTGTAAAAATTCAAATCTAAACCGTGTATTAGACATAGGAAAGGAGGCACAATCAAAGGCAGAAGACTGGTTTACGGCAAACAGAGTTACTCCAGAACAAGTCATATGCACATTAAGAAACTATCCTGTGATAGATGAAACTAAAAATAAGGTTAAATTCCTTGGTGTTATGATTGACCCAAAACTTAGCTTGGGTGAACATGGCAATATGGTCTCAAAAAAGCTTACTAGACTTTTTTCCTGAAGTATCAGTTACTGTCTTGAGAGCGGCCTACTTTGCTTTATGTGAGTCTCAAATAACTTATGCACTTTTAGTTTGAGGACATTCGTCATGTCGACACAGAATTTTTGAACTTCAACGCCGAGCGATTATAGTAATTTCTAATATAAGTTATACAGATGAATGTAAACATGCATTTGTAAAACTAAAAATTCTCACTTTTCCCTCGTTTCATATTTATCAATGCCTCACTTATTTCAAATTAAATATAGATAAATTTACAAGAAATGATATGATACATTCATATAATACTAGGAAAGATCTGATTTCAGACAGCTCAGTACAAGACTCAAAAAAAAATGAAACTGGTTCGAACCACTATTGTATTAAATTATTCAATCCTATTCCTAATTCAGTTAGATCTCTTACACTAAGCAATATCAAAAATGTCATTAAAGCTTACCTTGCACAAAAGGCTTTTTACTCCATCAAAGTGTACTTTCATAATGACTTCTCAGAATCAAATGTATAACTAATACTATTGATAGTTTGTAGAATGTTGTATCAGTGTTTTTATACATTTCATTTTACGCACTCTCTTTTATTTATTGTTGTATAGAACTATTTTAACAAGTATATTACTATTTACTATTTATAAGGTCATTAAAAAAATTGTATAGTAGCACCTACTTATGTTAGTTTGTGGAATTGTTTTTTGTATGCGTCTTATACATTTTTTATACACTGTTTTATTATTTCTTTTTATCGTATATAACTATTCGTAATGTGTATAATTATTATGTATTTATTTATACAACATTGTTTTCTATCTATATATATAGCTCCTTGTTACATATTTTTCTCCATACTCTATTTCACTTTCTCATATATCTATAGATATTGGCTTTCTAAAAGAATCAAATTCCAGATTATGATAATGAACGTTTTGAGGCTAGAAAACAGAAAATTTATCCAAATCGATATACGTCTTTGCATCTATCTGTGCTAAAAAAATAAAAACTTAATTGACTCATAAATTCAAAATTCAGATACTTTGAAACATTTGCATCTAATCCAGTGCCACATTTTTTTCTAAATTTTACTATATTTCGTGGCCCAATTTTAGTTACGCCACTGTACATACAATGCTAATCCAATAATGGCTAATTACATAATTCTTACATATATGGGTATATCATATAATTCACATAACAACTACGCACATTTTTAGTAATATTTACTTTCTTCTTTAGCACAGTTTATATCATAAATTTTTAACATTCCTTCACCTTGAAACGTAGTACGTAAAAGCATGTAATTATGTAATTATGTTGTACTTACAAACAAAATCATCACAGACATGAAATTAATAGCAAATGCTGTTATTAACTTAACAAAAATCAGCTAGGTAATTAGCAATTATTGTATAACAATAAATATGAAAAAATTAATATTTATTGTAAAGTTCCTTTAAGAGTAATTTTCCTATACAGGGTGGACCACTTTTAATTCCTCACCACTGGGATTTCATAAACCATCAGAAATAGGGGAACAGAAGTTGTATCATTTTATTCTTAACGAAAAAATTCCTTCAGATTTGCTATAATTATCCCCATTCTGAAATATTCGGAAAAACTGAAATTATGCAAATTTTATATTTCCTCATAGAATTTTTTATTTACACACCGATTTGATTGAAATTTTGTATTATGATATTAGTAGACAAAAAAAAATGAATAATACTAACAGAAATTTTTTAAGCGTACTAGTTTTGATGGGCGCCATATCGGATACAGTCAAAAACACAAAAAGAAAATACGGATATGCCGGCTACGTCATTTTTACAAAAAAAGTGTTTTTTATCCTCGCTACACGATTCTTGATTCTCACGTGAGTCGCTCAAACAAATTAACTACAATCACTGCTTTGGGTACCAATATTCACACACATATATTTTTTATCTATGTACATGAAAATAAATATCTTTAAAACTAGGAAATATCATGTTCCAATATTGCTGTGTGTATTGAATACTAATTATTTACATGGCATTAATATCTGTTCTCTTTTGTTTCAGGGCGTAATGTGCCTGAGCTGTGGAAGATTGTGGACGGCCCTGCAAGTATTATGGAGTACCCTATATGTCACCTCTGGTGCTGCCCAGCTGATGGCTGGTATTTTTTTTACGATATCTGTCCCTGAACTTCATCTCTACTGCATATTATTCTCCGGATCATGGGTAAATATTGCAGATATACATAAAAAATTAACAAACTGTCTTTTAAAAAATTCAGTGATGTAACATTCATAGTTTGTAAAATTCAGAAAACGTAAAATAGAAGTTGGATGTCCAAGTTACATACATAATATAAACATCATTTAGATTTTACGGGGAAACAGTTGAACTGTACACAATTCCTAAAATCACTACTTTAATATTCATACAGTAACACCTTATGCTATACAGGTATTATGGTATTATCTTAAATGGTAGTTAATTGTTAAAAATAACTGTACTATAAGAAAATAAATATCTTAAAAAAAATTACCATTTTTACTACCATATTTGGGACCACTGCACGCGATCTAGAACACGATGGCGATTGCGATAGCAGTGGCTATCTTGATCGTGTATATGCAGATTCACTTGATTACTACTAAAGACGCGTCCGATCACCAACGCCATCGCTATCGCGATCATGGTCGCTATATCCTGTAACTGTTCTCCCTTTAAGGGAATTGTTGTCCTGACAAAAAAATGCGCCCTGTTACCGACTTGTATCTACAACCGCTTGGCGAAATTCTTCCAATGTTTCAGTCTCTCTTGTGTAGACTAAAGTTCTTAGATATCCCCAGAAGAAATAATCTAAATGATTTAAAGCCAGTTAGCGGGGTGGCCAGCTAATAGGGCTATTTCGACCTATACAGTTATTTTGAAACTCATTATTTAGAAATTTGCAGGAACTTCCTGTCGAAAATGAGATGATGTACCATCCCTCATGCTCATTTATAAACCACATTCTTTGATGCACATGTAGTTCACGTCCTCCAATAAATTTTCCAAATCATTTTGCAAGAAATGTAAATAATCATTGTCATTAAGTCGATCTGATAGAATAATGACAAATCCAGTTCAAAGATTTAAAGAGAGCCTCTACTGAAAATTACTATGACGCACCGTACGAGGAATGTTAGCAAAAACATAACTAATATGAAAATTGAATAATTCATTACAAGTAAAAAAATGGATTCTGTCAACAAAATTCAGGTTCTCATTTTACTGTTGTAAAAGCCACTCACAAAACTGATTACGACGGAGATGATCTTCGGGTTGTAAGATTTGTACACGCTGGATGTGAAATTGATAAATTTGACTACAACTGCAAACTGCAGTTAGTCACTAAACTTCCAATTTTATATACTAAAACGGCAAACCAAACTGATTATTCTAATTTGGAAAGATTTCATTGGAAATAGATTTTGACAAGAACATCGGTAACACTTTATATTATGATTTACATAGAAATGAGATCGGCCTCGCCGCTTGAGAGAAGCGATAACCTAACTAGAACTACTACAAGTAACAGAATGTTGGCACGATGAACGTATAAGCTAGTAGTTCTCAAATTGTTTATTAATAAAACAAATAGTAATTAATAATAATAATAATAATGCGCCGGCGCGACTCCCGTGAGGCGTCGGAGGCCACGGGAGGACTGACCGGCATCGGGAAACCGAAAAAAAAAAAAATAATAATAATAATAATAATAGTGCTATACTACCATCTAAGGCACTCGTACAGGGTAGACCAGACACCAGTACTGCCTTTCGTCCCCGAAGATATTGAGTCCGTTGTCGAGAACGAGAAATGCCGGATTTACTGGAACTACTCGTTCCCGACTGTCAGGCTAATCCAAGCCAACAAGCCTGACATAGTCCTCCTCGACCATCAACTCAAGGTGATGTATGTCATCGAGTTCTCGGCATCTGCGGAGAAAAACATCACCTTGAAGGAGGAGGAGAAACGGACCAAATATCGCGATCTCCGGTACGAGCTCCAAGTGCTGTACCCAGGCTACTCGGTCAAAATGGTCGTCCTAATAATCGGTGTACTCGGAGGGATAAAGCCTACGCTGCTCTCGGAACTGAAGATCATATTGGCCTGCCAAAAATCAGGCGAGTGGCTGGCAGGCCAAATGCAGAAGGCGGTCGGTCATTCTTGGTTCTCTCCGTCTGCTTAGGGCACATGATTCTGGTATCTACAGTCACTAACCCTGCGGGATGTGGGGAGTGGCTGTAGTCACATTAAAATATTGAAAACATTAAAATATTAAAACAACAAAATAACAGAAAAAATATAAAATAGGAACACGGCTGAAATAAATAAATTAGTAATTAAGGTAGTCAGAGACACTATGAAAATAGTTTTGAACGAGAAATTGTTTAACAGCTTTTTTAAAAGAATACAAATTTGTTTCGATTTTGATAAGATCAGGCAATTTATTATATAACATATAATTCTTTGCTACTTAGTTCCTTTACTCGATATAATGAGTAACACGCTAGTGTTAATTTTTTACATAAATTGTCAGTGTGTGTATCCCATCCAAGATTGTTGTCCAAGTATATACCTAAAAATTTTACATCATTGACTTGCATAACTGACTTACCATTTATTTTAATCAAATGAGACTCATGTCTTAGTTTATATCTAGGTTTGAAATGTATGAAAACTGTTTTAGTCATATTTAAAAATAATCTGTTGTTATTAAACCAGTTGTGTCAATAATATGTTATGGTCTACCAGATCAAAAGCCTTACTTAAATCCATAAAAAGACCAGCTGATTTTTTTCTATCATTTAAATTTATATACAGTTAATTTAAAAATTCTTGTATAGCTCTTTCTGTACCTTTAATTTTTCTAAATCCATGTTGCGTGCTCTGTAGTATCTCATATTTTGAAAGAAAGGACATGATTCTATTTAAAATTACTTTTTCTAAAATTTTTGTTATTGTAGACAATAAAGATACAGGTCTATAGTTTTCGACATTCTTATGATCACTTTTTTTTATACAGTGGTATTATTTTAGACGTTTTTAAGATATCTGGAAATATTCCCTGAGACAAAGTCAAGTTTACTAAAGAAGTTAAAGGTAACACTATGAACTTAATGCTACATTTCAAAATATTAGTAATAATACCATCCTCACCTACAGAATTAGACTTTGTCAAAGCATTTCTAATATTATAAATTTCAGTTTCATTTTTTGTTTCAAAAAACATGGATGGATAATTCTTATCTATATTAAAGTTATAGTCTTTGTTTTCATTATTAGAAATTTTTTCATTAATTTTTTTTAGGAATTTCATTGAAAAATGTGTTAAAATAGGAAGCCATTTCTTCTTTGTCATTTATGGTTTTATTATCGATTTGCATGTCTAGTATACTACGATGGTCTTTAGGTTTGTTGTAAACACTATTATTAATTATACTCCATGCAGCCTTTGATTTATTTTCAGATTTTAAGTAAAATTTGTCATTGTACATTTTCTTTGCATTTTTAATTACAACCCTGTATACACATTTATATTTCTTATAATAGGTTATAACATCCGGATCATTTGTGTGAATCATATTATTATATACATATTATATTCTTTAATTTCTGGCTTCAAACATATATTCCTTTCGTGATCCAAGGTTTTTTTTATTTTCTCATCTATTCTAATTTATTGTTCAAGAAATGCAATATCAATATAATATTTTAGAGTATTAATAAATTTTTCACAACCTTCATTAATATTATTACTATTGTATATTTCGAACCAAGTTTCTTTACTTATGTAAGATAGAAAAACATTAAAGTTGCTTTCACTAAATAGTCTACAGTGAACATTTCCTTCTTCAACATTATTTTGTATTAGATTAAATACAAGTACCTGAGATGAATGATCAGATCAAATTATTTAAATAGTTTATTAGAATAATTTTATTACAGATGCCTAGTTATAAAATAGAATTTAGAAGTTGTATTCTTATTTTTAATTATATAAACTAGATCCATCGATTCATCTTTTTTTTGCAGAGGGGAAATCTTGCATAAGACCCCGGTTGATCGTTGATGCTGGAAGTGTCGGAATCTTACCGACTAAAACCCCTCCCCTTCTTCTCGCTCATCTCACTGGAAACGCTTGCGCATTACTTCGGTGAGAGGGCTGTCCAAAAATTTTATCTTGTTTCTATCTTATCTCTCATCTCTTTCCTTGCTTTCTATTATTTTCCTTACTGCCCTGTGGGCGCACCTCCAGTTTTCCTCCGTCGATATGAGGTCGGCCGTCATATTTAGGGCATTAAATGGCCTTCTTGTTTCGCGAGTATAAATTTGTCTAACCTCATTCCAATTTGAGCATACGAACAGAGTGTGTTCTGCGTCATGTTGAGGTCCACGGTACCTGCATGCATCCGTTTCCGCCCTTCGCCGGTCGTATAGATACTTCCTGAAGCAGCCATGAGAGAGCGCTTGCGTCAAGAAATAATTCACCTCCCCGTACGGTCTGTCAATCCACGCCTGAATATTAGGTATCAGGCAGTATGTCCACCGCCCATATGTTCCGTGATTCCACTTATCTTGTCACCTGGCCATAAGATTCGTTCTCGCCATCGCACTATCTACCCCTGTGTATTTTTCTTGTCTTTCTTGTATAAGGAGTTCTACTGAATAAATACCTGCCATAACCCTCGCACCCTCTCTTGAGATCGTCCTGTATACGCAACATATTCTAATAGCCATTTTGCGCTGTACTCTGGATAGTTTTGTTACGTGTTTTTGGTTCTCTGTTATCCTATGACGGGCAGGGGCGGCATATAACATCTGGGAATGGATTACGCATGACATCAGTCTTCTTTTTGATGCCCTAGGTGCTCCGATATTTGACATAAGGCTGGCTAGGGCTGTTATTGTCTTTTCCACCTTTTGGGTAATTTTGTTAACTTGTTCGTTGAACGTTCGAGGCTATCTTCCTTTTTGTTGTTAGAAGGGCAGTTTCAGTCTTCTCCCGTGCGAGTTGGAGTCCATTACTTTCTATCCAGTTAGAAACTCGTTGGAGTGCAATGTTCGCTGTGTTCATCAAGATCTCCTCTCCTTTGGCGACCACCACCATAGCTAGCTACGTCGTCAGCAAACTCCTTCGGGTTGCTCCAGCCTTAGAAGTCCATCGTACAAAACGTTCCAAAGAGTTGGGCCCAATACTGACCCCTATAGGACATCGCTGTTTATTTGTCTTGTCCTCGAGGCATCCTTTGCCTCCAGGATTATTTCCCTTGCGGATAAATAGGATGGTACAACGTTTATGAGACTCTCATCTATTCTCCTCCTTCTTAACTCCTCCAATATCTTCTGCCAAGAAGCACTATTGAAGGCGTTTTTGACGTCTAGGGTTATAACCGCGCATAGTCTCCGATGTGGGCAAGAATAATCTGCTTCCACTTTACGAACGATTCTCAAAACTTTTTCAATGGCATTTACCGTTTGCCGTCCTGCCCTGAATCCATATTGTCTCTCCGACAAACCGCCAGTGCGTGTTAGTTCGCTGTTTAACCTAATTAATATTAAGTGCTCATACCGTTTGCCTTCTACGTCCAATAGGCATATCGGCCTATATGATGATGGGTTGTCTATGGGTTTGTCCCCTTTTCTCAGCAGCACCAGCACAAGATGTCCAGAAATTTGTAAAATTCAAAGCTAATCCTGAGGTTGGTTGGAACCTTTGACGTAAAGCTAACAGTGACATGGTTTTCCACAAAACACCATACTACATTTGATGCGCATTTCGCCAACCAAGTTAGCATCCCCTGGACATGATTAAAACTAACCTTATGCTAACAATATATTCTATTTATACCTAAACTCTTCTTACGGTTCGGTGAACCAATAGAGTGGACAATAGGGATTGACTGTTCTACCATGATGAGATGAGCCATATGCTCCTTGAATCTAGGTTGTATTTATAGTCCAGTTTGTCCAACATACTTTTGATTGCAGTTCTTACCGCAAATTTCGTAAATTCTCGACTTTTCATTGTTTCAATTTTGCCCTTTGGATTGACCAAAAGTATTGGTATCTCTTCTGTGTATGTCAAAATCTAACGTATTTTCATTATTTATAATTATTAATACAGTTAATGTGAATTTAACTGATGCTAAACGACTGTTTAATTTAGAAACAAAGTTGTCAATATTAGTGATTTCTTTATCAAACATTGCAAAAATATTATCCATATACCTGAGCCAAACCCTGAGGAAATACTCGAATTCTTCTTCTGCTTCTGTTTTGAATTTATTCATGAAGAGACTGACAATGAATGATGACAAAGAGTTACCCATTGCTGTCCCTTCCCTCCCAAAATAAAGTAGGTGAATTGAAAATAGCTTTAAACTGGAAATAAATATATACCGGTAGTGGTACTTTCCCAAAGCTTTATGTTAATGTCATGCTTTCGTTCAACACCCTGTGTCTCATATGTTTTGTAATCCAGGCAAATTTGAATGGATTCTCATACAGGCCAATGAAATTTGCTATATATACACTGAGACAAAGTACATTAAAATCGATCAAGATTTTTAAGAGACCAATATTTGAATTGCCCTAATTTTAATCCACTTTAATTTTTAAGTAGTATAGTTAGTTAGTAGTTGAGGCTGGTGAATTGCTATCAGTGAATAGGGATAGTAAAATCACAGCTGTGGTAAAATCATCAAGAAAGAAACAATAAATTGTTACTAGGACTTGCGATAATCCTGTCAAAAATAATCACGAAAAGACTGGTTACGTATATGAATAAATTGAGTAGTGGTGAGAGAGGTATGAAATTTCTCGTATGGTCTAAATGCTACTATCCGACCGACATCATAGATGTCCCTGTGGCGGATAGCGACTTGCGAAGCAAGTACCGAGAGCGGCGACCTCTAGCCCAGGTGGATTAAACCATTGTTATTAAATATGATTTGAAGGAAACAACTACTCAGCGGGCAAATACCCCAACCTGCATTGGATTACACCTTTCTGATTTGAAGGTGTAATCCAATGCAGGTTGGGGTATTTGCCTGCTGAGTAGTTGTTTCCTTCAAATCATATTTAATAAATGAATAAAAATAAGTAAATGAAAGAAATATTGTATCACTACCTTTAATCACTACTAATACTCGCTAACGACTAAAATAATATAATGAATAATTCAGGCCCTATTAAACAAAATTTGTTTTGTAACACTGAAAAGACGATAAAATAAAGAAAATCTTTATATAAGTAAATATATTCATGGCATAGTCTCAGTCTCAGTTTTCCGGTTATGACTATAAATTTATTTTTTTTGTAAAATATCATCGTTTAGTCGCCAAGCCAAACCGTGCGTAAAATACACACACAGTTACTGAATTAATTTATAAACGTTTTGTTAGTAAAACGTTGCTATTCGACACTCTAATTTTATTACACGCTTTGCGTATTCTGTAATAATATGCTGTAGCTATAGCTCTGTTACCAGTGGCGTAGAGGAATACTGAGAAACAATAAAGAGGACGAAATTTACACATATTTTTTGAATTTGGATGTGATGCCATTTAGTCGTTACAAAAGGAAACTGTATACTCTGTTATGACGTGTTCTGTCATCAAAAAATTAATTAAATTTTTTTAGCAAGAGCTCCACGTCTGGCGTATGGCTAGCTAATGTCGTCGGGCGCGGTAATTAAATATCGACAAGACTAATGATTCACAAAGCGTAATTTTTATGTGAGTGTTTAAGATATGTCCTAGAGCTATATAAGATTTTTGATTTAGCGATAGCATAGCACGTTTAATACAATTTGACATATGTTTTTGAAACTTTTACTTCACTGGGGTAATTGGTACTGGAATGTCATTTATGTTTATGTTCATTTTGGAAGCCAATTTTGCTCTGTTAATTGATCGAACAAACAATATCGTAACTCATTTATTAGGGTTTAAAGTTAATGACGGTTCCAAAGATACTTTGTATAGAATTTCAAGATCATTATTTATAAGTTCACAACTATTTTTGACATTGTCAGGATTAAATAACAAAAACCTATACCAATGTTTCATAACTATCGGTAGAGAGCGAGTGTATATAGTATACAAAAGAAGACCCAGCACAGATCCTTGTGGTACTCCTTGGAAAATATCTACGGAATCAGAAAACGATCAATTTATTACCACCCTCTACTTCCTATCTTGGCTTCAAAATCTATATATTTTAATATTAATAACAATGTCTAATGATATAGTGTCAAAAGCTTTAGAATTGTCAAGCACCATTAAAACCATAAACAGACCTGAATCAGCAGCTAAAAAATTTTATCTGTAGTAATATATTGAGTGCATTACAAATTATCGAAAATTCAGCGCATCAAACCGTGTTGCTTAGAAACTGCTTTAGTTCATTTTGATGTGATTTGACAAAAAATGCCCGAGACGCGGTCAAGGGTACTTTTTCACATAAAAATGAACAAAAGCGGTGTGTTAAAGGCAACACGCTTTGAATGCTGAATTTTTAAATTATTTTTAATGCACGAAATATATTTATTAGACTATTTCCAGAACAAAACATAGAACAATAAATATTTTTTATTATTAACTGAATTAACAATTCAAATTATTATAATCACGGCTGGGTATACTTTTATTTCCGTGTCACAATTTTTAAGCGGATTTATTTAAAAGTCGAATTTTAAAATTATTATTTTTATAGGAAAAAAAAAACAAAATATTTAAAAAGTAGGTAATTAATTATGTTCCTTTTGCTTTTATAAGCCTGCTATCTTCAAAGGACAATAAAAAAGAAAGAAAAAAATCTTCGATTTTTTGTATTGATTCAATTGACGGTTTAATCCCAGTGCAATTTTCGCTGTAATTTTATGTAAAATTTTCACTTGGAATGCAATTTTAGCTGTAAGTTTGTTCTTGTTGGTCCAAATTTTCAAAATCTTGCTATTTCATTGGTTCTTATAATTTGAGGGAAATAATCAATAACGTTTAGTAAAGCTGTAACACAGCAGTGCTCCTTCCTAAATCCTGACTGAGTTTCTGGTAATATAATATTATTTTTCACATATTCTACAATTTGGTATTTGATTATATGTTCCAAAACATCAGAAAGTACAAGTAAAATACTCATAGGTCTAAGGTCGCCATAACCTTCAGGAATACTGATTTTAGAATTAGGTATAGCGTGTGCTATTTTCCAGTCACTAGTAGAAATACAATACAACATATTTGCTCTCTTACTTACATACCATGATAGAATTTATCAGGAAATTAATAATCAATCTGTGTCGCGTAGATTTTTTTTAACAACAAATAGAAATAGTAATTTAATGATTTCTTTAAGTCGTTGCAAATAAACTGAACAAAATCAAATGACGTACCAAATACTAATTTTCACTTTCTGTAGCCAAACAGACGTATCGCTTTATCTATTAGTATATCTAATAATATATGTTATTTAACAATATTAAATTAGTTATAAAATCTTGTTACTAAAAAAGTAAGGTAAAAAGTCCTTTAATTGAAAATCGAACCTATAAATCTTCATGTATTGTAGGATAACACATTCGAATTTTCATGTCTCAATTGATTTTTTATATTATGCATAATCATTTTATCACACGTGTTATTGGACCGTTAAAAGTAGTTCTTTGATCACGAGTATTGTCTTTTATATTCTTCGCTTTGACAAAGTGAGAACATTGGACGCGTTTATTGAATACAGAGACAACCATTGTCTCTGTTGAATGCAACCGTTGGCAGCGTTGAGAGTAAGGCTGGGAATTTTCCAGATTTTAGTATTCGAATATTCGTTCGAAAAAATATTCGAATATTCGAACTATTCGGATATTCGAATATTCGGATTATTCGATTTAGTCGAATAGGTGTTCGAATTATTCGGATATTCGAATATTCGGATATTCGAATTATTCGAGTATTCAGATGTTCGAATAATTCGAATATTCGATTACTCGAATAATCCGAATTATTCGAATAGATATCCGAATAATCCGGATCCTCGATTATTCATTATTAATGGGTATAGCACTGAATACTTGTGAATAGTGAATACTCTATTTGAGTATTTGCTTGGATAGACCACAATAATAGTCGTGACGTACTCCACTAAGCAGACAATTTGATTTGCTTTCCATACCCACAATAGGGTATGTCTCCTGTACATGTGCTTTAAGGGTCAGAATTATTTGGTTAGTATTTTATTTTAGGATTGAGGCGCTATTGTTCACATTTAACTATTGAAGCTTAAATAAAACGAAAACAGAACTAGTTTATTATACTTCTGTCATAACTATTTTTCCTTTTCGAAAAAAATAAAAGTGCTCTAAAATTAGAATGTTTTTAAAAAAGACGCAGATTGTGAAGGTAAAACAAATACATGAAAAGTCAATAATTAAATATTTACAGGTTTTCTAAAATTTAAAATTTAATTTCAACCCCCTGCCTTAGTACAGTAAGAATAAGGTCGAGGCGAGAAAGAGATGGAATAGTTTGACTGGGAGTAAAACGTGCCACTAATGTGGTCTGTTTATATATTTGGATTTTAGAATAGGTACCTACCTATACCTATTATCTACCTACTTTAGTTGGATGCATACTGCATACCTATTCGTACATAATTTAATAATATATTTTAATATTCAAATTTACTCAAATATAATCGAATATTCGAATACTCGAATATATTCGAGTATTCGAATATTCGAGTATTCGAATATATTCGAGTATTCGAATATATTCGAGTATTCGAATATTCGAATACATTCGAGTATTCGAAAATTTCGAATATTCGAATAATTTCCCATTAGAATAATTCGTATTCGAATCTCGAATAATCGAATACTCGAATTATTCGTATTCGATTCCCAGCCATAGTTGAGAGGCACAGTTCGCTGAATGACACAATTGACTATGTGCTGTCACCTGTTGCTCAACCTTGTCAGCGAAATTTTGCTTCATATTGTCAATATCTAATCCGTGCCATCTTCCGCTTTCAGACTATTCAGCGAAATTGTAACTGTTAACAGTAATTCTGACTAAACGGGTTGAGTGCTAACTGTCAGCAGTTGTGTTTGCTAAATGCGCCCATTGAAGTAACAAAAATGCTTTTTTTGTTACTTCAATACTTTAATGGATAGAAAAAAATACAGAAAGATCTCCCACTGTTTAGCGCCTGGAGCCGTCTGCCCTTCTGTTCCCATTCGCCACGCCACGCGATAGTCAATTTAGCCCAGACAATTAGTACATTATCCTGATATTTATCAATCATATTAATTCATATTGTCATAAAAATAGTTCAAATAATGATTATCTTCAAATTGTGAAGGATTGGTCATAAAATTTTCATTATTTTGCTTTTTGACGTGGCGCGGTAGTAACTTTTCTTTGTCATCTTGTAAATATTTAAATTTTATTTGTGCATTCCATGCCGATGGACTAATTTGCTAAAAAAATTAAATAGAAATTTAAATTTAAATTTTACAAACTAATCTAAATTCAAAGCTACTCTATTTTAATAAATTTAAACTTCTCAAAACGCCTCTGCTTATTCCTTACTACGATTCAGTCAAGGATTACTAAAGTCTTGGAAGGAAGAGGGTAATTCGTTCTTATACTATATTACAAATAATTTAACTTTTAAGTCAAATATTTAACCACCTTGTTATACTTATTTGGCAAAGTTTATTATAACCGAATAAGAAAGTTTATTAAGTGTTGGAAAAATAAATTGTATTGAAATGCTTTCTACATCACCCTGAACTCAAATATAAATAAAGTTTGTCTCTATAACTTTTTATCAACAGAAAACTGACTTCAACTTTGACAAATACGTAAGATAATAGGTGTTGTCTCTCTATCAAAATTATGCCATATGCATTACATAACGTGTTTGTTGAGCTGTAGCGGCACCGTGAGGGTTCAACTGTATGAAGGTATTATTCTGCTCCTCTCAACAGTGTAAACTATTGCTTTTAAAGTTGTCCACAGGTAAAAATCTAATGAATTTAAGTCTGGAGATTTTGTCGGCTAATTTGTTGGACATCTTAATTCAATCCATTGGTTGCTAACATGTCGATTTAATCGCTTACTTCCCTTTCTCTATGCGGAGATGCTCCATTATGTTGGCACCAAATTAAATTTCGAAAGTTATGTACATGCATTTCTTCTTTGCGCTTTACTTTCGATACAAACGATTTGGTGGTAATAAAATATCTAATATTTAATTAGAAAAAATTAAGTTGATGATGATTCAGATAGAACGAAACGTCATGAAAATGTCGTGCCCATATGGAATTCAGGTTGGATATTAAAAGTCTTTAAGCAAAAAATCTAATACTAATTTTTCAATTGGGTTGGCGTTGGCTTTGTGGTCGAGCAGTAACGACACTTGCCTCTCACCCAGTAATCCTGGGTTCGATTTCCACTCAAGGAGCTGGAATTTTTTCTAAATCTGAACTTAACCCTAGTTCTGAAACAGACATTAATCCTAACATACTTGGTTTATTAGGTATGTGTCTGTTGTTTCTAAATGTGTAGCCTCGAAGTAATTTTAGGATACAGGGAGTTATACAGGGTGATTCGCCTCTTTACAAACTTTCGCAATCAAAAGTAGACGTAATTTAATGGAAATAATTTCATATCAACCTAGGTCCGATTTTCTTTTGTTCACAAGTTACAGTGGTTTTACATTGTTTAAAGTCCGATACCATGGTCACCAAGATCTCCCGTTCTAGATTATAGCGATTTTTATTTATAGGGTTACTTGAAGCAACTGTGTATGAAGCGGAAATAACTGATCGTAATCAATCAATGCAGAGGATTCAAGATGGACCAAATCATATTAAAATTAATAGAATTTATTACGAGTGCAAGAAACTTTAGTTCTATTTGAAACTTCATCTTCAAACGGAGTCCGTGCAATCATCTCATCTTCATGAGACGACGATGCATCTTTCAAACTAGAATGCATACTGTTATCAAACTCATCATCAATATTATCTCCCACTTCATCCGGAATGTCGTCTTTAAAAGTGTAATCTAAACAGATACCATTATTTTTCTCCTTGATGCTAGTTTCATCAAATACAACATCTCTACTGGTATGCGGTTGTTTGGTTGACAAAGATGCACTTTTCTGATTTACTGTCCAACTTTTTACATTTTTTCTTTGGAATATGTAAATATGCTTTGCAGATAAATACGCGTATGTTACTGATAACCACTTTTCTGCCAGTCCACGCTTCTGCTGGAGTTTTATTTCTCAGACATTTTGTAGGGGATCTATTTAACAAATATACAGCAGTCGCTGCTGCTTCAGCTCAGAATCATTTGGATATATTCGCTTCAAACAGCATACACCGAACTTTTTCTATTATCGTTCTATTTATTCTTTCCGCCAGTCCATTTTGCTGTGGAGTATATACTGTTGTCAGCTGATGTTGAATACCTGAATCTTCTAAAAATTTTAGTAACTTAGTGTTGCAGTACTCACGCCCATTATCTGTACGCAAAATTTTTATTTTCTTCTCTTTTTTATTTTCTCCTCTTTTTTATTTTCTTCTTTTTTTTATTTTCTGCATAATTTTTAAATTTAATGAAATAATCAGTTACTTCGGCCTTGGATTTTATTAAGAACACTTTATGCATGAAATCATCAATTAGAAAATAACGTGCACCTCCCAAAGAAGTTGTTTTTCTATCGGTCCACAAACATCGGAGTGAATAAGTTCAAGTTCTTGCGTTGTATGAGTACCATAGTTTTTAAATGGTAAAACCGTTTGCTTACTTCTGACACAAACGTCACAATGTCTTTTATTTTCGTTTTTGAAGTTAAAATTGCTATTCGGAGCAACAATATTGTTCAATTTGTTCATGTATTCAAAATTGAGGTGTTCTAATCTGCGGTGCCATAAGTCGGAGTCAATCTTTTCATATGTTAAGCAATTTAATTTAAACAGATCATCTTCCAGTCTGCCTTTTGCAATCAACGTCTTTTCTTCATTATAAATTTCGCAACCTGATTGATTGAATATGACAATATTACCATTTTTAACAGTTTGACTGACTAACAGTAGATTCGCTGATAAATTCGGCACATGTAGAACATTCTTTATATTCACCGTATTATTATTAATATTTATACTTGTGTCACCAACTTCGTCTACTAAAATGTGATGATTATTCGCAACGGTTATATGTTTCTATGAAGAAGTATCAAATGTGACAGACAATTTATGTTCGGTGTCATATGTGAAGATGCTCTAGAATCTATATACCATTCATTTATAGAATTTTCTGTGTTTTCAAATATTCCAAACGACACTAATAACGACGTATCTTTAGTTTTCTTTTCTGATCTGAATTTTATGCTTGAAATGTATTCAGGTCGGCGGGTGGACTATCTATTGAACATTTATTGTAATTTTATAATTTACAATTTGCAAATTATGGTTATTACATTTCCAGTCTTTAAAAATTTTAAAACCTTTATAACTTGTGAAGAAAAGAAAATCGGACATATGTTTATATCACATTTTTTTCATGAAATTACATCAACTTTCCATTGTGAAAGTTTGTAAAGAGGCTGGCGAATCACCCTGTGTTACACATGTTGTAGTTCAATCTGAATAACCAAATCATACGCTTAACTTATGTTTACTTCTTACGACATATTCTTAATGCGAAAAGTTCACACTATTCTTATTTAATCGATGTTTTTACTATTAATGTAAATGAAATCTCTATGAGTAGGAAAGGTAAACCATAACACTATATAGATAAACTACAAAGAGGCGAAACGCTCATTGGTATGCGCAATTTAGTTTTATCCGTTTAATATAGGCCGACACTGCATATTATACACCCGACAATTATCGAACCACTTGACTACAATAATATGCAAAGCCTGCTACAGTGCTGACGTTTTAGTACAATTGTAATGAATTTAGTAAATTTTTTGTATCATAGTAGATAACTGCATTTTAAGTCTAATCAACTACTCCAATTCAGTACATTTTCTAAGCAATCTGTAAAAATGTTTAAATGGCTACGATTTTTCTTTATATATTATATAGAAACCTACATTAGCCTTGTATGAATTCGTATAATTACGCTTCTGACCGGTAGATAGCTCATTTATCTGCTTAGCGGCTGCGGATCCACATCCGCTGCCAACAGTCAAACGTAAATTGTGCTTACTAATGATCGTGTTCGCCCCTTCGTGGTTTTATCTGTATACATGCTGGATACTTGGATAGTAATAAATAAATACACTTAATACGTCTTGTAATCGATGGTATCCTAAACATTCTGGCTAGTTTATCAGATGGCAACATTGTCCCTCATCAGTCATTACTCAGTTATCATATTTATGCTTAGAAATAATTATTCATTTATTTATTTATTTTAAATCTATATGCCTTTTTAATATGTAGACTAACAGGCTCGACCCGTTTTCCAAACCACTCTGGAAAATGACAATTAACGTTATTGCTGAATTTCGTGAGAAACATCTATACATCTTATCGATTTAAAATTAAATACTTGCGGCCCTAATATTTTACAAAGTCCAAGGGAATTCAGCTGGAAGTTGGGAAGTTAAATATATTTTCTCACGGTAAAACAGAAAATGAATTAATATTGCAACTATGTATCATAAAAGTTTGATAGTGATGGAACGTTTCTAATCATATACATGAATATGTAATATACAATATCTGTTTAATGCTTAAAAAAATTGAATGCTTCCCTGAAGAGTTACAGCGTCATTAAATCATAACGTGTTAAATTGGAACAACTAAACTGGGTAAGCATTATTAGATCTATTCCAGTCTTACTTTGATGCAATATGCAATATGCCTTACCAACTCCAATTTCTTCTCTTTGAAAAAAATCATGGAAAAAATTACATTACCTTTTACACATAGTAATAAATACTAAAAGTAATACCTAAAAGATACAAGATTTCAAAGTCGTAATCCTCTCACTTTATTTAATTGAAGATTAAATAAAGTTCCCACATATACTTCTTGATGATTTATAAAGTTTGTATCATCAAAGAGACGACTAAACTTTAATTGCGATTGACCACTAGTAAAAGATTTTTACCAAACAAATGGAAATCCTTTTTGAGGTCGTCGCGTATACCATTCACAGACCGGTTTCTGGTTATTGCCTCCATGTGATAGTTGAGTACTAACGAGTTAATGGTAACTCCATCTACCAGTGTAGATCGCAATGTAATAAATTGGAAAAGAAACTCCGACACAACGGTCGGTGATATTAGTTTGCAAACAGTAATACAGTTTTTACTTCAAATAGGGAAATAGGAAATTCAGCGGATCTTTTTAAAATTTTAGAGAATTCTGGATATTTGTCTTCTTTATATAAGATCCATTAAATTACCTATTTCCCTGTTGCTTCTAAGGGAGGAGATGAGCTCCCTTGCAATGAGTGACATCCTGACCTTCATCAGAAGGTCGGAAAGATTTGATGAGGGAGCAAGAAGAAGTACATGGCTGAGGGGACAGCTGGGGGTTGCTAAAAAGGGCCCGTCTGTGGCCTACTTGCCAGGCGTCAGCCTCCCCCACCATTACCATTACCATACCTTATTAATAATTACATTTCATTACCGTTATCAAGTAAGGATTAAAAGAAGCATTTTGTCTCTCTTTCATTGTTCTTGTAGCTGATTCAAAAAAAAGAAAACACCATGTATTTCATTTATGAGAGGATGATTTTCTTGAGTAGTTGTACAAAATCATCCTTCTATAAAAAAAAATTAAATTAATTAAAGTTGTAGTTTTATTTTAAAAATAAGGAAAATTATTACATTAATTAAAAAATAATAAACTTGTAAAGGAACAGAATCATGCAAATACTAAAATTACTAAAGGTGTAGAAATTGACCGCCATTCTCTCGTATGCACAATTGATGCGACAAATGAAAGATCGTCTCTCTTGAAACAATGCGTGCTCATAGTTCATCTTTTGTTTCTGTAGGAATTGCATACACCTTAGTACAACCATAGAAATAAAAATCAAGTGGGGTGAGGTCAGGTTCCATCACCGGCCACTACCGGGCAAATAATAAAATATGAACATCTCGTGTAAAATGAGGAGGTGCGCCGTCGTGTATGTACCACATGGTTTTTCTAATATGTTGAAGTAAAAAAAAATCTTATTAATTCTGGTAGAGTATTTTGTAAATAATTGAAGTAGTAGTTACCATTAAGGTGTAAAGGTAATTCAACTGGTTCAGTAATATAGTCCACAACAATGCCAGCCCAAATAAGAGAGTTAATAGAGAATTGTCTTTAGTGATTTACAATGATGTGCATGAGGATTTGCTTAACAGGTTAAAAAACGACCCCGTTTTTATTAAAAAATTATTGTGTATAGTGAACTAATTTCGAAGCCATTTACAAAGTCGCAATCCAGTGTATCTTGTGGTAAAATGCCAAAATCTCATAAACACGTTGAACATGAAATGGTTTTGATTGGTGCATCTCGAAAACTTTCCTCTTCACATGCCACTTTTTTATACTAGCGTATGCAGAAAAGCGTCCTTTATACAAATCCATAAAAAAATGTATGTTGCCATTTAAAAAAAGATGCCAATGACGTCATGGCTCGAAAACAAAATACAATCAAAGAATTCCATTTATCAGAAAAGATACCTTTTTGAAAAATAAAATTGACCTTTCTAAGGATTTTTTGGGAAAACCTTCCTGGAAAGTTTTTATTGAATTTGTGCCATACATTATCACCACACTGTATATTGATACAAAACTACACAAAGTGAAATGTCATGTGACTTATACGCCTCAAAAATGATAGTACACAATGGGTATTAAAACAAACATATAAAAAAATCTTCGGGAAAATAGTGTCTTTAGAGTGAAAAATATTAATTAATATGCAAAAATTATATTTATATTTACTCAACCTTCAGTTTCAGCAATAATAAGTAATAAAAGTAAAGCCTTCCAAATAACGTTACATTTTCTTTTTATAAAATTACTGATATGATCTAACTGCGTATTAATTAGAATAATAATTGTGTTATGTAAGGATATCTATTAAATTCTTCGATCTAGGTTAACTACCTTTAATTTGTCCACTTGCGACAAAGTTAATAAACGGTTTAATATTATTTAGGAGAGCAATTAAAAATATAACCGCTTCCAATTACGAGGTCTAACTAGAAAAACAAGGGTATAATAAACCTATAAATCTTTGAAAAAAATGTTACAAATATAGATCGATATTCATGGCGACAAAACAGGTATATTAAACCTTTTATATTCCATAATAATATTCTGTAGTAAAGCAAGTTGGACTTCATAGAGAGTGAAGGGTATTTTCGTAACAACGTTAAAAGTGTTGCAACAATTATTATAATATTTATTCATTATTAATTTTCTGTCAAAATATATATATACATATGTATATATATATATATATATATATATATATATATATATATATATATATATATATATATATATATATATATATATATATATATATAATATATGTATATATATATATATATATATATATATATATATATATATATATATATATATATATATATATATATATATATATATATATATATATATATATATATATATATATATATATATATATATCGCACTTGGGCAACAACAGTGTCATAACTCCAAGAAACTGATTTTTAGTATTTTTGATGCATCAAATTGTAAAATTAGTCATATTTTATGCTACAAACAGTGAGATAAAGTTAATTCTAAAGTTAAACCACTATAGCAACACAGTTATATCTCCAGAATTGATTAACACATTTTCCGTAACAAAGACATATCTACAAATATTTTAGTTAAATTTAATTTTTTCTAAGAAGCATAATATGTAAGTAATACAGTTGATTAGTATTATACATTTTATAAAAAATCAAATTGTAATTAGAATCTTATGAGAAAAATTAATATACAAATCAAATTATAATAAAATCTTTATGTTCGTTTTCACAACAAACATTTTGCAACTTATGATACTGTTGTCAACCATGTGCGATATATATATATATATATATATATATATATATATATATATATATATATATATATATATATATATATATATATATATATATATATATATATATATATATATATATATATATATATATATATATATATATATATATCTTTATATCTTTATATGTATAATTCTTCTGGTCCGTGTGTACGACTGAACTCCTCTAAACGGCTGGACCGATTTTGATGAAATTTTTTGTGTGTGTTCCAGTGGATTAGAGGGAATGGTTTAGATTCACAATTCAGTCCACTGGAAAATGTTTAATTAATTGTGTCCCGATAGTTGGCGCTGCGATCAGATTCAGGAAAATTTTGTACAGGACAACGTCTATCGAGTCCGCTAGTATACAGTGTGGAAAATAAGTAACGCATAAATTGAGTAATTCCGTTGATGTGAATTTTTGGAAAAATCTCGAGGGAATTATAGCGATTTTAACTTTAGCAAATATTTTCAGTCTATTTTCAGTTTCTTATGTCATTTATTTTTTTAAAGTTATGACGTCATCGACTTTTTTTTAAATGACAACCTATATTTTTATTATTGATTTTGGTAGTAGTTTTTATTCGGTTCTGACCGTATAAAATTTTCAATATATTGTATTTGAAAGAAATCGAGAAAAACAGTCTTAAAGTTCAAATAACAAAAATTCATTAAATTGGGAAAATTTATCACTGTATATATATATATATATATACACATACATACACTAAGAATGCAACTACTGACAGGGTTCTATGGGCCGAAACGTTTGCTCAGAAGACTGGACCATTTTGGAGGAGCTTTTGTAACTATTCATTCTAACCACACTTTAGTAATTTCTAAGTTTTCGAGGTCATCTATTTGTCTACTGCATGCTACTGATTAATCATTTTTTTAAATAATATGATAGTGAAATATCAAAAAAAATTGGTGTAACTTCGAATAATATTTATTCATATTTTCGTATCTTTGGTGAATAATTTGTTTCGATGCAGAAGGCAAGAACTTCAGCTGTAAGCGTATTTTTACATTTGTTTTCCCCCATCTTCACAATCTCACAAGTTTTGCGACTCCTACTCTACGGGGTTTTCAAGGAAGTGTACAGATAACTCATGTCAGCAAATAGTTTCACTAAAACACCCAAATATAAAAAAATATAAATGGTTGAATGAGAAAATTGTTTTTAAGCTGATGTAAAACCAATATGCCCTGGGGTCATTCGCCAGCCTAAATTACATTTGTTCTCGTAATTTAGTGTCTTGTCATGTACCATCTTTTACAAGCAAAACCAAATTTATAATAAATGGTCCTGAAGACGTTCTAATAATGAAGTAACGTCAACTTCATTTATATTTCGTTACGCAGATTTTAAATGTATGAATGTCATCAAACGATTTAAAAAAACTATTCAGACCTTAGACGTTAGGTGGTGAACTGGGAAAGCCCGTTGTGGCTGCTTTGAATATAGATCCTTACGATGACAATGTGTAAATTTATTTACATAAACTGAAAGCATAGAATCAAGAAAGGACAAAGTATAACCGAACAATATCAACACATAATTCCTCATTGTTGACAGTATAAAGAGACAGGCAACTTTGTGTTTAGTATACAAGACGGTCATCATTTACAACGGTTTTGTATTTTTGTCTTTTTGTACTGTTTACACCATTCAATAATGATATCCTTATTTTAAAATTTAAATTCTATTTAAACCTTGAAATTTCTACTTTACCTAACTCGTGTGTAATTTTATTTTTTGTATTCATTAACTGTATTGGCTCAAGGTTGAGACACGATCGTAGTATATCATCAGTATGTCGTCTTGTTTTGTAAAATAATAAAATTAGCTTTGATTGTATGATTTTCTTAAACAATGATAGTTTAGAGAAACCAAAGAACAAATTCAGTTTTTTGTGATGTGTTATTTTCACCTAAATAATATTAATCTTCATCGATCCAAAAAGGAATAATTCGACCACTACGAAAAAATTGTGAGAATTGAGAAAGCTGTGTTGCTGGACGTTTTTTTTTTTTTTTTGAAACAACTCTTATCCAAAATATATTTATAGTAAAATTAGAGTAGAGAATTTTCGATATGCTGAATTTCTCTTTCACTGCTGATGATCCTCCAGAAATAGATGTAGTTCATTTATCTGCCATCTGTCAAAGGTAGTGTAACATCATTAACACGCTTTTATTTAGCTTCACTTGAATGTTTGTTTGTAACCGACTCTTTGGACTCGATTTTGACCCACTTTAAACGGACAGATTTAATTGAAACTTTGTACACTTACGAAGAACCGGTAACAATACAATAATTTGATAAGTTTATGTCATTATCCTGATCAGGATCGCCAAAATTAAATAATTTCCTTTCCTCACGTATCCTCTGCGTGAGAGCAAGTGGGGCGCTTTGTGCCATATTTTTTCGTATATCGAGCAACCCACGCTTTTTTTCACAATAATACTAGTATTTTTCGTTGATTATTGTTTTCAGTTTATATTAATAATTATTTTTCACTTTTTAGTTTGATGTGCTTTAAAAGCGTGTTTTTTAGTTTTTTTAAACTATATTTATTTTCTTTTAGGAGTACTTGAATTAAGTATGCTTGATCTTGATAGTTGCCCACCAGTAAATTTTATTTTCATATACGTACGTATTATCTTTTCAACACCTTCGTCGGTATCGGACGAAATTGTAGATGTCTGTATTGTTCTTAGAATTATATCCGTATTTATAATGTCAAAATTGAGGTTAATAAATCAGTCCCAGAAATATGCAGCATACATTTCAAAAAATCTGACATGTTATTGTTCGTATTTATGCATTTAAAAAAAATAATAATAAATTAATTATTGGGTATTACAAAAGCATTCTTTCAAACCTAACATGATAATAATAATAAATACCTATAGATCTTTTTATTTTATACTGTCATTCTTATCTGAATGTGCTAGTATAAAAGTTTTAGGCATATAATGAATCAAGAAACAACACTTCCAATACATTTTATCATAGAAACTATTAAAACAACTACTCAGTCTAGAAGCAAGAACTGCATTAAATTAAATGACAGTGTTCTTAGTATTAGAAGCAAAGCTTTTACTGTGGAAGTAATCAACATAGCCATAGATTATTTAAAAATAATTTAAAAAATTTTAATTTTATACAGGGTCAGTACAAAAGTAGTCAGAACTTTAAATTCAAAAACATCAAATATCTTAAATATTTTAAATGGAAACCCCCATTTCTTTTTAACAAATACTACGACTAAAAATATGAATAGTTTACATTTACTTCCCTATATCTGACTACGACGGTTTTTAAGATATTTACGAAAGTTCAGAAAATCCAATTATTTTGTAAGAATTCTTTATTTAACCTTGTAACACTTTTATTTCTTGTTTTTAGATATCATGATAAACTAACCATCCACGTAATACATTAAACAGGTTGATTAAAAATTACAAAAATTTTTGTTAATTTAAACCTAAACGAGAAAGAGTTAAATCGTAGACAAATAATAATAGAAATTATTTTGCAACAACTAACAACAAAATTAAAAATAAATTAAAGTAGATGTTCAAATACACCACCGTTGACGTCTAAACATTTTTCGCATCTGCGAAGTACTGCGGCTGTATCCGCTTTTTGAATCATATCTGGTGGTAAGAACTGAAAAGCAGTGCGCACTCGTTCTTGGCATTCCTCTTTTTGTAGTTAATGCAGTTGCAAACATTTTGTTTTTTATATAGCCCCATATGAAAAAATCAAGAATTGTTAGGTCTGGAGATCTTGGTGGCCACAGATATGGACCTTGGTTGGCAATCCACTAGTCATCAAAATTTTCGGTCAAAAAGTCATTTACAATCATTCGTCGTGTTGGTACCATAATTTCGATTTCTCATCATCTGGTAGATTATTTAAATATAGATTTTTAAATTCATTTAAAATGTCTAGGTAAGTTTCACCTAAAATAAACTAGTACGTTATTTATGTAGCTGAAGTTGAAAAAGAACTTTACCATTTAAATTATTGTCAAACAATTTCAACATAACTGTAGAATTATTTCTAACTGCACAGAAGACATTAAATTGCCAACTAGTTTGAAAACCTCTTTGTCTCACACAATGAGGATTTGTGTCCGACCAATAATGAGAATTATGTCGATTAAATAATCTATTTTTTTGTGAATTTGGACTCATCGCTCCAAATGACACTTTTTTATAAATTTTCATCTTCTTGGATTTTCATTAAAATAAATTCACAGGAGTTAATTCTTCTTTGGAAGTCAGTTTGTTTTAAATACTGATTAAGATTATGTTTATGTAAAATATTTGCTATGGATGATTTCTGCAAACCAATTTCTCTTTCAGCATCTCATAATGAAGCATGGGGATAAACTCTAAAGTAAGCTACAACTGTAATTTCATTTTCTTCGTCATTTGTAATTGGCTTAACTCGCTCTTGTTTGGGTTTAAAAGAGAAAAATTTTTGCAATTTTCAATCACTCGGTTTAATGTATCACGTGATGGTTTGGGTTTATCAGGATAGCTCAAATCAAAGGTATAAGAGGTTTTTGTGGATACTTTGTCACATTCTCCATAATAAATAATAAATTTAAATAATCTTCGTTGATATAATCCAGACGAGCCATAACACAAGAACATTTATAGACAATAATAATTACTAATACACTATAAAAATATTAGATAAGGAGAGTAGTCGGTTCAGGACAATAAAATAACTTTATTCTTTCACCAACGTTTCATTAACTTTACGTAAACTTCTTCAGGGCTACAATTAAAATAAGTTATAAGTAGAGCTGTCCGAGGTGGCTGGAGTACAGCCACGATCTTGCGTAGGCGTCACACGTGCCGATTTAGAAGTGATTTACGCTGCAGTCTTATTTGAAAAGTTAATGCGTGAGGTTGTACCTATAAATTATACATAATGTCAAACATGCCAAAGGGTAAAAAACGACCGTACGCGGACACAGTGAATAAATTTATCGGTGAATTTCCGGATTTATTCTATGACGGATGCAAAATAATTTGTAAAGTTTGTAATCAAGACTTAATGTGCTGGCACAAAACAGATTGTCGTCGTCATATCAACACCGTGCAACATCAAAATAAAAAAAATGGCATGCCTTTGACAACTCAGTTTATGTTTGATTTATTGTTAATGTTAATAGCCTGTAATATTCCGCTACACATACTGGATAAACAACCATTTCGGAAGTTTTGGAATAAATACAATCCCCAGGTGAACTTACCAAGTCGTACAACGTTACGTAGATATATTCCAGCTGTTCGTGAAGACATTGTAAATAGGATTAAATGTGGATTAAAAAATACACGGCTCTGGTTATGTATTGACGAGACGACAGATTGTAAAAAAAAATTCTATTTTAAATATTATAGTACGTGTACTGGGCCCTCTTAAACTAACATTTCCACTTTTACTAGCTAGTAAAAGACTAACTGCGTGTACTGGCGAAATAATTACTCGTGGGGTGATGGAGACATTCGAAAAATTTGAACTTTCAACAAGTCAAGTATTGATGTTTGTGACTGATGGTGCTGCGACAATGCGCATGGTAAGCCGTTCTTTTCAAAGAGACATTTGTAGGTTTTTACATGTTACGTGTAAAGTGCATGCGTTACATCTTGTGGCAGAAACGACTCGAAAATGTTTTCCAGAGGTAGATGCATTAATAGCAAATACAAAAAAAGGTTTTTCTCAAATCTCCTAAATGGCTTCGAGCATTTCACAGACAGTGTCCTGGTATCCCTGAACCACCAGAGCCGATTCTTACACGTTGGAGAACGTGGTTGAAAGCGGCTTTTTATTATGCTGAATATTTTCAACAAATAAAAGCTGTGACACTACAGGTCAACCCTAACGAGGCTGCAGCTATTAGGGAAAGCCAGACAAGCTTTCAAGACGTTTCCCTTGAAACAGATTTAAAAACTATTAATAACAATTATAGAGGCCTACACGACGCAATAGAAAAATTGCAAAATAGTTCGTTGTCGTTAGTGGAATCGCTGCAAATAGTGGACGACGTAAATACACAGCTACAGGCTATAAATGACGCAAAAATAATCGCGTTAGTGAAAAATTCGAGTGTATTACAAAAAGATCCTGATTTTAGCAAATTAAGACAAATTTGTGATGGTGCATCTACAACTTCGTTAAGTGAGTTCACAGATTGTTTTACTTATGCCTGTATTACATCCGTAGATGTCGAATGGTCATTTTCAAAATGCAAGACATATTTTTTCACCAAAGCGAACATCGCTGATGGAGACAGCTGTAGAAACATACCTGATGCTATTATACTATAGATCTTTCCCACTTTGTGATGACGACAACCAAACTACTTCATAAATCTGCTTAAAGTTTTATACAAATTTTTATAAAATGTAACATTATTGTTAAAATTTATTTCCATTTACTGTACTTATTCAAGTATTATGATATGATGTAAACATATGAGTCATATGACGGCTCTGTCGGCCAGGTGACCTCGGACAGCTTTAGTTATAAGTTATTTTATTAAAGAAGTTTACGTAAAGTAAATGAAACGTTGGTGAAAGAATAAAGTTATTTTATTGTCCTGAACCGACTACTCTCCTTATCTAATTAACTAATCAAGGCCACAATTACTAGTATAGATTATAAAAATATTAAACAACTAATTTGACAGCCCTGATACTATTTCTTCTGACAATTGTTTGCATGGCCCTCTTAGAGTTAGCTAAATGATGAATTTTTACAAAATAATTGGATTTTTTTGAACTTTCGTGAATATCTTAGTCGTAAAATTTGATTAAAAAAAATGAGGTTTCCATTTAAAAATTGAAGATATTTGATATTTCTGAATTTAAAGTTGTGACCACTTTTGTACTGACCCTGTATAATATTTAAATTTTTTAAATTATTTTTAAATAATCTATGGTTATGCTGATTACTTCCACGGTAAAAAATATTTAGATTCTTGTATGGGTTATTCACCGGAAGAATTTCTTTAGGGGTCTACAGGCGTCAATATTTTGGTAAATATGTATATTAACATCTCGAAAACTATAAATTTTAGGTATAAGGTTTGTTATACAAAGTGACCTTAAAATTTTGTAACCTATCAGTACCGATAAAAAAATATGGGTGTTCCATTTAAAATAACAAAGTTGACATTTGCTTCCGGTATAACCAGAAGTGATAGAACTGTCAACATATTTTAGCTGGAAATATCACAAACTCTTTACTATACATACGTAATTTTATAAAAAAATTTCAGTAGTTTACGTGATATGGATCATGTAAGCTCCCGCCTGGACATCCTGTATACAATAAAAAGTACTCCTCATCCTTAGGTAAATTACCACTGTTGTTAGAACGAACTCCAAATCAATAGGATCAAACTAAAAATCCTACATTTTACCACTATATTTTTGTTCACAATCTTCGGCAAAAATTCATCAGGTAATCGAAGTCAGGCTCTTTTTTTATCAAAAAGAACTAAACTGTTTTTCATTTCGCTACACTGTTCGATTTATTTATAACAACTTTATATGAAACCTTTACAGAATGAACGATGAATAATAAATAGGAAATAAAAAAAACATTAATATGATAATTATAAAAATGCTATTTTGCATTTTCTTATGACATATTTCTTAATATAAATGATTGGCATGCATGCATATTTACTACAGTTGCCGCTAGTTTTTTGGTTAAACTAAGAATAAAACATCATTTTAAAATTTAATTGAAGCGCTTATTTGAAACGGTTGACTTGAGTCAGCACTGACCTGTTTGTTTTTATTTATATTAATACATTAATAATCATTATTATCGCATTATTCCATTTATAGATAATTTACAGTTTTATAGGGAGATATAAAATAATTTATGTAACTACAAATCGTTAATAAATTTATTATACAGTAGAATATCTAAAGTTACTACCTTTTACTGTTTCCTGTAGTCATTTCTTTAGGAAGGTATTTTGAGATACGTATATTTTTAATAACGCTTCCGGTTTCACCGGAAGTGTTATCAATTTTTAAGTACGCTGTATTTTTTGCATATTTGGATTCCACATCAAATTTGCTATACGATGAATGTCATCGTTTGATATTTACTTTAAATATGGCGAACTTTCATGAAAATCAAAATTAATAATCGAAAATCTTTGTATAATGGAAATTTACCAAGTGGGCAATAGAAATGTTAATGTGGCTTATTTTTAACATTTGGATGCAATATTGAAGCGAATGTTTATTTACATATCGTGAAATTATTTAAAAAAAAATCAAAAGATTTCTTTCCTGACTTTTAGGCGACAATTACTTTTTTTACTTTCTTATACCTAATAAATATAAGGAAGTATACCTAGTAATCGTGATTTTTTTTTAAAGATTATAAATCATGTCTACTATATCAAGCCAAAAAATATATTTTCCAAGGACTTAAATAAAGATGATGTATACTGAAATGTTATACACATTTGGCCTCATTAAATGAGGTTAGGATAAATTTAGCTGTTTGACATCTGAAATGTCTAATTTAGTTATAAAAATGTCAGTGTCAATAAGAAATTATTAAAATATATAATATGAATTTTTATTGACAGTATCGAAGGACGCTGATAATTAATTATTTAAAAATTTTTATCTACGCTCGTTATATATTGACAGTAATATGACAGTGTCATAATGACGTTGTTTATAACACTAATGAGATATATATTTATCGTACGCATTTTATAAAAAAAAAGCACGCAATTGTATGCTTCAATAACTTAATCCACACCATTTTTGACTTAGGAATCAGTACTAGTTACACTGCAAGTAATATTGTTAAAAAAATAATAAAATCGGTGATTATTTTATTCTCCAACCCAACACTGATAAACGTCATAAGTTATGATGTCTGTCACTGTTGGGTTGGACTCATAACGTAACATCCCGCGGCATAGTTGGCTGGTCGATGAAGCGACCGACATCACCGGTTGCTAAGGAGATATCAACAAACAGCCTATTGTTATTAACTTAGTTATTACCAAAAACGTATTGAAAATATTGAAGTCAAAATAAATTCTATAAAAATGAGTTTTTCCGACGAAGATTTGTCTGCAGATATCGACGAAAGTGCATCTGAAGCAATTCTAGGCCTTGTTCCACAGAAGACTCGCGTACAGTATGCCCTAGTATTTGAGAGATATGAGAAATGGTGCCATGAAAAGAAAATTAAGGACATAACTGGTGAAGAAGTTCTACTAGCATATTTCAACGAACTGAGTAAGGATCGTAAACCTACTTCATTATGGAGTTATTATCCCATGTTAAAAACAGAACTATCAATAAGAAAAAACGTAGACTTAAAAAATTGTGCTAATTTATTTGCCATGCTTAAAAGAAAATCGGAGGGCTATAAGCCGAAAAAATCTAAAATTTTAACCAAGGAACATATAACCACATTTCCACAAATAGCCGACAATAAAATATATTTTGATTTAAAGGTGATTTTTTTTCAATATTCTATTTACTTTTTCAACAAAATATTTATTTTTTAAGGTCTTACTGATTTTTGGAGTAGGAGGTGCCTATAGAAGAGCGGAATTGACGAACTTATTAAAAGAAGATATTATAAATAAAGAAAGTTTCTTCAAAGTTCGAGTTAGAGATACAAAAACAAAAATTGATAGAGAATTTTTTATAACCCCAGGAGAAGGTATTGGTATGATGGATATTGTTAAAAAAGTATGCTGAAATGAGACGTCCAAATTGTACACATAATCGTTTTTTCGTTACATATAAAAATAAGAAATGTGTTAATATACCGATTGGTATAAATACAATTGGGGCAGTACCCTACAAAATTACCAATTTTTTTAAACTATCCAACCCTAGACAGTATACTAGACACTGTTTCCGACGTTTCTCAACGTCAATACTAGCGAATGCTGGAGCCGACCTTTTTACCGGTAAAAAGGCATGGTGGATGGAAGAGTAATGCAATTGCAGGAGGGGTACATTGAAACCTCCGAAGAAAATAAAAAAGAAAACTGCAATTAAAATAATAGGTGAGAGTACTTCATCAGCATCACAAAATAAATTGGATGTTTGTACCAGTGTTAATACAAAGGCAACGTCTTCCCAATTTGGAGTTAATCTCATAAATTGTCAAAGTTGTGTTATTAATATTTACAATAAGTAGTGTTGATTATTTAGTATTGATTATTTATTACTTGTAGATATTGTGTGTTGACAATAAATAATATTGATTAATTAGTAGATTTTTATGTATAAAAAAATTAATAAGTCGAGCGTAGATAAAATCTTGTATATTATACGTGCCAGCATTCGTCTGTTTACAGAACTCACCTTCGGTTCGTTCTGTAAATTTCAGACGCGTGCTATAAAATACCTCATATGGTACTTATAATATAAATAGCTATAATGAAACATTTCAAGGTACGCTATTAAATTTTAATTGAGGTAAGTGAAGAATTAAATAGAACGATTTTTTTAGATCAGGATGATATATACTAGTTTAAGAAAGTTATGTGCTGGCCACATTAGATGCATATTAAATAGTAACCCCCATGTTTTCTTTCACTATTAGTGTAAGTATTAATGGATTACATTATAAATGAATTGTAGAAAATCTAAAACTTTTGGTCTCGTCAGTAAGATATTAACCTAAAAAATCAAGCTTCATCGGTGAAAAGTGTATTATCCAATAATTTCTCATTTCGTGTTACTTTTTGTAATAATAATGACGACTGGAAAAATTCTAAATGCTGAGGAAAGTCGTCTAGCAATAAAGCTCGTACCCACTAAATACGATATGGGTAAAACTGGTAATATTTCAAGATTTTCCACAGTTTTATGACATGACTCACATTTAGTTCTGCTGCAATTTTCCTTGTACTTGTCGGCGGATTGTTCTCAACTTGATGGAGTATTTCTTCTTCTAGCTATGATGTTCTTACCGTGAGGGCCTATCGAGAACATCCACATTCCGCTTGAATGAACCAGACGCCTGAGATCATTTTGATTTCGGATACATGTTTTATCATCTAGTTGGAAACCCCTTCAGATAAATACGCCTTGCCTCGTATGCATCACCGTAAGCAAGACCGTGGCAGAAGTGCATATCAGTTACCTCTTCGAAAGTAAATTCAGCCATTGCAATAACTACAACAATATTTAATGTACTTTATTCTAGTTCTGTATACTTAATACTGAAGTTTTTTGGTCGGAAGAGATACATTCTTTACTGAAATTCTATATTTTGTGACTGCAAAAAGATTATCTATGTCAGGTACTTGATAGCGAATAATTTTCAAAATTAAATTTTAAACAATATTATTATTGCAAAAGGCTTTGGCATTTATCAGTTTTTGTAAAAACCACTACTCCTACGGAAAGCATACGAGACCAAAAAACTTTCCTTTTACATTTCCTGTTATATGGCTTCAATTTTCAAATGGGTTTATACGAAAGAAGTTATGTAAGAAAAACATTACAGGTTCCTTATAAACTCACCTTTAGAATAAAAGTAATGTGTCCAAATAAAATAGAGTTTAGCCCCAGTGATATGGTCACATGCGAAATATGACCGATCTGTTAAGCAATTTTAAAAATATGCCAAGAAAACTTTTATTTTTTGTAAGACTAAAGAGCCATAACTCTGCAGGAAAGCATTTCCAGACAAGAAACTTTTTCCTTAAAACTCCAAGAAATCCTATCTTAGTTAATAACTTCTTATCAACAAACCGACGCACAGTGGTTCCAATCCCAAAAGTTAGACAAAACCACGTTGTGACAAAACTGTAACCATTTTGCTCTTAATTTGATACACAAACCAACCCAGTAAATATATACAGGGCTTTCCATTTTGAAAAACACAGTTTAGTTGGCTACATTTCTTGAATTCAACCTGTATATTTCAAATATTAATTAAAGTATCCCTCCTGTAACCTTCTACAACTTGTATGCAAAAAGATTTTTCTACCACGTCATATAAACAAGCTTCTCTCCGTCCACACATTAGTGGCCCACTCTGTACACGAGCTGCTCCCATTCCTATTTCAGCGACTATTCGCAGGTAATTATTTTTCCCCCATTTAGAGGATATGCACGGCTAGTTTGCGAAGTAAAAAGGCGGATTCCATCTTCCCCAGGAATTTTGTTGGAATTTGTTCCAGAAGTTTATTAAAATTGTTAACTAACTTTATCATCCTTTCAAGCCAATACTATTTCAGACGTGCGTAGGCTGACGATAGGAGTAGTCCACGATGAATGGCTATAATTAACAAAAATGTATATACATAAGTTTGCACAAAGGCCTTTGTCTCAGTTTTATAAAGTCGTTGAAAACCTGTCCGCAAGTCGTCCGATTTTAGGTCAATTATGTAAATACAACTTTATTCCTAAATTTTACCTTTAAATGAAATGCTGCAACAAAACATCTAGTAGCCATTGCTAAAAGTTACTACTTAGTTCTTTTTTGGTACATTCCTTATGAAAAATTGGTATTTCGTCAGCTTTTCATGGTGCGCCGCTTTAAAGGCAGCGCACTACGAAAGAGCGATGACCAAAAACATCAGTATTGTTTGCGACTTGAGGCCCTATCTGAGTGCGTCCCAAATATGCTCGATGGGATTCAAATTGGGATGGCATGCCGGCCACACCATTCGCTGAATATTCTTCAAAAAAAATATTAATGATTGCAACTATGTGGGGTCTTGCATTGTCGTCGTGTCGTCGACGTAGATAAATTCTGGTTCTTAATCGTGCACATACAGCAACACAAACTCTTTCTAATTTTCTAAATGATATCTGGCTATTAATATAGTATTCACTAAAGTAACTAACTCAGTTTTGCTGTTACCTATTCGTATATCTCCCCAAACAGTAACTGATTGTTCACCAAATGGAATAACTTCTATCATACATATCTCATCATAGCGCTCATTTGGTCTTCGCCATACGCTTCTACGCCTATTATCTGGGTAGACAAAATTTGAACTCGTCTCTAAATAGACGGTTCGATCATTCAATGTTGTTCCATTATCATGTTCACGAGCAAATTGCAACCGATTTCATCTATGTTTTGGAGTTCATTTAGGATCTCCAATAGGCCGTTTAGAAGATAAATCGGATTCATGTAGCCTATTCCGAATTGCTCCTGCTACTTCCTGTATCATTTGTATCGCATTGAAGATCCTGTCTTGAAGAACGAAATTTATGAGAAATCGCACTTAAATATTGTCAAGGAATATTTGCATCTATTTCTGGAACACCCTGTACTCAGTGTCCGTTAAAAGTCTTATGCAATGAAATTATTACAATTATGGATTTGCTTCATAAATATTACTTTCTGGAATATTTTATCAAGAAAACAACAAATAAAAATTATAGTAATTTCAACATAGGTACAGAAACTGGTAGTTTTGGCATGCAGAGACTCACAGTTAGATTTTTTTATGTCAAATAATAAAAAAACTTCCCATATGATGGCAACTTTTTGGTAGACACTGTGTAACTCAATTTGACCATATTATTACAGTTTAAAAACTGTAAGGTGTCTTTTTCTGCACCTTGTATAATACTGTTCTTACTTAATGAAAAACAAGTGAGGTACATTCACCGCTGCGGTGAAGATGCCATATAGATTTTCAAAAGACGGACAAAGTACATCGGATCGGTTCCAGAATGATTCCAATCGATTCCTTGGGTCCGATTACCTAGAAAAACGATTCCGCTATTAAAAGTGCTTATAACGCCTTCGGGAATGATCGGAGCGGTTCGTGAATAGTTGGAATCGGTTCCTTGTGATCCATTTTATTGAGTCTTATGCTAGTATGCCTATATTTGTACCAATTCGGTCAATATTTGGGGCATTTATTGCATTTCCAAAAAAAAAACAAAATTCTTAATTTCTTTTGCCCCACTTCCGTTTTCGGAACCGGCTTAAAATCAACACGCATATGTAGACCGTAGAGGTCTACCCCTGTTGCAAATTTCAAGTCGATCGGTCAATATTTTGAACAGATATCACATTTCAAAAAAAAAAAAGAAAATAAAAATGGACAGTTATCGCATTTCAAAGAAAAGTTTCCGGACTCTCGGAGTTCCGGAGTTCCGGACAGACGGAAAGTTTCTGGAAATCTCGAGATTCGGATAGATCCCAAATTTGAGGTCGATCCGATCAGCCGTTCTCGAGATACGGGGGCCCAAAGTCGCCGAGCATAAATGTATATATAGATTTTTTTAAGAAAATCTATATAACAAGTGAGGTACATTCACCGCTGCGGTGAAGATGCCATATAGATTTTCAGAAGACGGACAAAGTACATCGGATCGGTTCCAGAATGATTTGTTATTCGATGCCTGCAATCGTTGTTAAAATTGCCTAAGACGCGTTCGAGAATGATCGCAGCGGTCCGGGAATGCTCGAAATTGCTTCCTTATGTTCGGTTTCATTAAAATGATACCCCCACATGCCTCGCTTGACCTCGGGTATCTTCGGGTAACTTCGGAAATGTTCGGGTCCAGTTCGGGTTTTGAGATAAAAAACAATAACCTCGGTGGCTGTTAGCAACCTTGAAACTTGCCTGCACTTTTTAATTTCTTAAAACGATATTGAAAGTGCTTATAACGCCTTCGAGAATGATCGGAGCGGTTCGTGATCAGTCGGAGTGATTTCAATCGATTCCGTGGGTCCGATTACTTCGAAAGCGATACCCCACAAGCCTGGATCGCGTAAGAGTAACTTGGGGTGACTTCGGATATCTTCGGACCGAATTCTGTTTTTCGGTTATAAGAACAGCCTGGGTACGTGCCAACTCCCTCGGAAATTGAATTTGTTTTTCGGTTCCTGCAATCGTTGTTAAACTTGCCTTAAACGCATTCGGGAATGATCGGAGAAGTTCGGGAATGCTCGGAATTGGTTCCTCGTGTTCGGTTTTATTAAAAATGATACCCCGCAAGCCCCATTTGCCTTCGGGTATCTTCGGGTGACTTCGGAAAGGTTCGGGTCCAGTTCGTGTTTTGCGGTTATATCTGTAGCCTCAGTGGCTGTTAACACCCTTGAAACTCGTTTGCCCTTTTTAATTTCTTAAAACGATATTAAAAGTGCTTATAACGTCTTCGGGAATGATCGGAGCGGTTCGTGAATAGTCGGAATCGGTTCCCTGTGATCTATTTTATTGAGTCTTATGCTAATATGCCTATATTTGTACCAATTCGGTCAATATTTGGGGCATTTATTGCATTCCCAAAAAAAAAATCAAAACTTAATTTTTTTGCCCCACTTCCCGTTTTCGGAACCGGCTTAAAATCAACACGCATATGTAGACCGTAAAGGTCTACCCCTGTTACAAATTTCAAGTCGATCGGTCAATATTTTGAACAGATATCGCATTTCATAAAAAAAAAAAGAAAAATAATTTAGCTCTTAGGCAGTTTTGCCCCACTTCGCGTTTTCGGAACAGGCTCCAAAACAATAGGCATATGTAGCCCTTAGAGGTCTACACCTGTTCAAACTTTGAAGTCGATCGGTTAATATTTAGGACAGTTATCGCATTTCAAAGGAAGGTAAAAAAATTGGTTGTTGGGCCGTTTTTGCCCCACTTGCCGTTTTCGGAACCGGCTTAAAATCAATAGGCATATGTAGACCATGGAGGTCTACCCCTGGTAAAAGTTTGAAGTCGATCGGTCAATATTTGGGACAGTTATCGCATTTCAAAGAAAAGTTTCCGGACTTCCGGAGTTCCGGACAGACGGAAAGTTTCTGGAAATCTCGAGATTCGGATAGATCCCAAATTTGAGGTGGATCCGATCAGCCATTCTCGAGATACGGGGGCCCAAAAGTCGCCGAGCATAAATGTATATATAGATTTTTTTAAGAAAATCTATATAACAAGCGGGATTGTATTGTTTGAAAAACAGAACCAGCATATGGTGTAATAAAAATAATTACATTACTTTAAATAACAAAGAAAATATCTTTGAAAGGTAAGAAGACAAATAGCTCATAAGAGGGTTGGCTTGCTGAGGTGTAGTGAAAGAAAAATGCAAGAAACAGCTTCAATTAATCTCCTAAGACATCAAATAAATCTCTAGGATAAAACATTTATGGAATAAAGTAGGTGCTCTTATATAGTTATATATTTTAAGCAGTACGGTATTATGTTCTGAAAAAAAAAGTATCTTGGTTTACGCCGACATGAGATTACAGTAATTCATAGGTTTCATTACTCTCATTTCAGTAAAAACGTTGGTTTATTATATCAATGATTTTTTTGAAATTTACTGAAATAGAATATCTTTGACTACTAACATTAGCAGTAATCAGAAGATTTTATTTAAAGCGATATTTTACGATAGAAATAAAACAATTAATATGAATATGAAACATGTACAAAACATGTACTCATGAACAGTTGCACCGTAAAAATTTAGCTGAAGCTCTTTCTGTTTTCCTTAACAAGGCATTTATTATGAACAATATTTTTTTCTTTAGTATAATGGAAATACTTCATAAACATAAGAAATATCCACTTTACTTGTGCACTGCTCACTTACTGCTGGGCCGATGTATTCAACTGTAGACTGAAATTCTTTATGTCTTGAAAATACTGGTGATAATATAATAGAGAACTGCTTCAAGCCAAGTTGCCCAACGCGTTAAAATAAGTCGAGGAGGAAGTGAAATGCCAGGGCACACCGCACAGAAGCTTTTAGTACGTTTAGAGGCTTTCACGAAAATCTGTTTTGTTCTTGAAATTAATGCATCTACTGCTGGATAATTCCTTAGCTACCAGATGAAGTGGATTGGATTGTACAGGTTACATGTATTTCATTCGAATAGGTAACTTTTAGACCAGCTTTAATCATATACCCTGCATCTGTAACTAATATTATACCTGAGAACTACCATCAACCTTCGTCTTAAGCATTCTTGTTACTAGTTTTTGCATTTACAATTTGTAACTTTTTTACTGACAATTAAATAGGGTGACGACGGTCCATCTGCTTGTAAAACGTGCACCACAACATTCCCCATATTATTTTCTATTGTATCTGCCATTTCGTCAACTGACTGTTAACCATATTTTTTATTTTCTAGTTCTTGCTTAAGTCTATTTATATACAATTAATTGCTTTTAACACGAGGTAATTTATGGCTTGCAGTTCTTCTGCTAGGTAACTGCTAATGTGGGAGATACTTTCTCCAAAATCGAAATGATTCTTTGACACTGAACATAATACATAAGGTCGCATGTGAACATTGCTTATGGAAACTCATGTTTTTTTCTTTCTCTGATACCGCATTGTAAATGTTTTCTCCAAGTATACAAGTTTGTAGGAAGCAAGCGTATGTTTAAAAACATAACATTTGACTGATGTAAATTTTAAATCTGGAAATGTTACAGTTTTGAAATGTAATTGGCAGAGTGCAATCGCTGTACATTATTCTACACATGTGACATACGGCATACGCACACACCGAGCCGTAAAGCAGACTGTTTGTATTGAACAGTGTTCAGATATACGTTAGTGTCGCTATACCGTGACGCAGTGACATGGGGTATCCTATTTTTCTAATGTAACACCGCTGTATGAGCAAAGAGCACAGCTCTGTTAATAATGAATGAAAATTATATAGTGATAGATGGTAGAATTTTCCTAAACTCTTGCTTACATGGGCCGTTAAACCCTACATTATTTATCAATCTTAAGACTCACCTCTATAGACGCTAGTCCTAATGGGCCAGCTGTCTTTTCTCTGGAGTGTACATCATAATACAGATGCGAATGAGAAAGGGACTACTTGTAGATAGGTAAAATACTAACGAGTGAGAACTCTCTTTAATAATTAATTATCTTCATAAATAATTTTTGTATACAATTTTTTAAAGATGTATTCCATTAATTATTATCTTTACAATTTGCCAACATCACTTGTTCATTTCAGGGCATCATCGACCTCAGCTTAACATAAAGTTACTAATACGATTAATTTTAGATGAAAAAAATTACTATTTGACTATTTAATTCGTGTTAGGCGATTGGGCACGAACTTCTACAGCACAGCTCTGTCCTCATTTTGTAAGATTATTGTGAGATTCTAGTAAGGAATAGTCATCTGAAATCTTTACAAGCCCCAAGAGCTGTAATAAAATATGATAATAATAATAATCGGCACATAAGAAAATATGCAATATAAATAACAGTGGCCCAATAACTGACCCTTGAGGTATACCGTGTCTAATAATTGCAAAATCCAGGAACATACACTTTACTGTCACTTTCTATTTTCTGCTTTACAAATAAGATAGAATAAAACTTCTCTTTATTCCAATGTACCATTTATGAAATTATTGTACTATTTAATATGTTAAAATCCTATTAGTATTACCTACACATAAGCTCATCTTTCTCCCATCTGTTCATCAACATCTTATAAAAATAACTATAAACGCAATTTATTACACAAAATATCAAAATATATGTTTACAGCAGACATATACGTGCATATGTGGCATTTTTATTGCAAAAGAATACCTAATAGTACAAGCCTATGATGTGAATAATTCAATAGTCAATGCACGATTCCTCAGAAAATCATTTTTATGTAAGATTATCACGAATAAAGTATTACATCTTTATATGTACGTATGTAATTATTTTAAAATTTTATTACATCACTATTTGTGATGTTGCGAACTATTTGTAAAATAAATAAATATGTAATATATTTGTCTTTGAAAAATGCAAGTTAATCTTCTTTTTATTAACATCATAAAATATGTAACACTTCTGTGAATGTCCAGAATTTAAACCCTAATATTATCCTTATGCTATTTTCACAATATTTAAACCATTTTGTGCGAATTTTATTAAATATCACAAATAAAAGAAAACAATGCAAATAGCAGTTATATTTAAGATTATTATAATTATAGTCAACCTAGTCATAACTCCGCTTTTCACGCTGTGCAAAATATACAGAGTGTTGTCACATATTTTTAATTTTAAAAGTTAGCGTTATTTCCTGCGAAACAATAGTTTTTTTTTTTACTTATTTAATGGCGGCTTATGTCAGACACACAATCCAAAAATGCTTCAATAAATTATCGGCAAATAAGAGTTCCTGACATACTCCTTCAAGTGGTAAAAAAGACATTCCACGTCTATGTTTATAGAAACATGTTTTCTTATTTTGGTCTCAAAAATCTGCCCTTGAGAGATTTTAATATATTTTTTAAACACCCTGTATGGCTAACAAAAAAAAATGCTTGAGGCAAAATACATGACCAAAATTATGGCTTTTATAATCGTTAAACATAATCAATCGATAATGGTTTTACATAGTTTAAGAATTATATGAAATAGAAATCATTATTACTGAGATTATTATTAAATAAATTTATTCAAGAATCTGGAGCCTTAAGCAAAAAGGAAATTATTAATCTTACGCCTTGTTTTATATAAAGTTGCCCAGTATGTTCCCTAAGTACAAGTCCAAAAGTAATTTTACAAGATAACTTATAAGCAGAAAATAATTAATTAATTAATTGGAGCTCTGTTACGTAAAATCGTTTATAAATATTGGATAGACATTCTAGGAAATACGTGATACTTATATCAAGTTACGTTACCTAATTAATTTTTAATTGAATTAAACGAACTAGTAATTCACAAGCATAAAACATGGAGTAATTTGAAAACGGGAATTCTATTCTATTTACTGCCAGATCGAATAATTGTATTATTAGCACAGTTGCAGAATACATCATACCTCTGACACTATTAAAAACCAAATATGTGCTCTTTCCTGGCGATACAAAATTGAAAAAAATTATGTAATAATGAGTTCCTAGTAATGGCGTCCTTTTAAAAGTACAGTGGGCATATAATATATAAGCCTGGTTAACATCTGGTATTAAGATATCATGTACACGTTTAAAGGAATTGCATAAACTACGCACATTAGGTATTGTCGATCAATAACAGTATAAAAATTATAAAACAACGTGTAATAAGACTAATGAAACGATTATAATTTAATAAAATCATAATAAACCCTGAAAACAAATCTATTACAGTTTAGAAAAACATCAACAATAGTATCAAAAATAACTATAACATAGATGAAACACCTACTATCAAAATAAATAATAATGAGACGTCAGACAAAAAATTAATTACTTTTAACTCGTACTTTGTTAATTTACCAAAATCATTGTTACCACTAAATTATACTGATGAAAAAATTAAAACAATGTAACTGCTGTCCCTCGAACAGAAAACTGTATTTATCCTAAACCTGTAACAGAATCAGAAGTTCTGAAGATTAAACAACAAACAACAAACTAAAAAACTCAAACTCTACTGGTCATGATAATTTTGCATTCAAAATAATCAAAGAATGTGCTCAATTAATTAAATCACAACTGAGTCATATAATTAATCAGTGTTTTATAGAAGGCAGCTTTTCTAGCTTACCAAAAATATCCAAAGTTGAATGTTTTCACTAAAAAGGCGACACTAATAAGTTAAGTAACTATTGTCTCTCCTACCTGTTTCCCCTCAATCAACACGGTTTCAGAGAACATCCTACTATCTCGGACTTGTGAGTATCTTAGATTATATTTGTAAAAATCTAGACAAAGGCAATAAAGTTATGGCAACTTTCATCGATTTGTTAAAATCTTTTAACTGCGTGTACCATGAGATTTTGGTGCAAGAAATTGAATGTTATGTTTGCGTCGTGAATGTCATATGAAATTAAGATCTCAAGATCTCAATTTGTGGATTACTTTGGTGAACAATCTGAAAAATTAGGGACTGATATAGGAGTGCCGCAAGGTAGTGTCATGGGACCATTACTCCTTTTATATATCAATAATATACAATTTGTAATAATGTAATCTGATTGCAAGCGATGACAAAACGGAAAAATGGCATTCAAACTTGAGGGCATTCTTAATGTAATTAATGATTGTAGATTAAATATTTTCAAATTAAATTTTTTTGTTTCAAATATGGGCAACTCTTACGTAGAATGTTATGTAGAATTATGTGTTCAGCAAAATATTTACTCTTTAAAAAAATGGGCATTTATTGTCAATGTTCGCGTGCGTACACTTTATAAATTTTAAAATATGTTTAACCATTCTTGTAGGAATATAATAAGAGATTTAGCACAGAATTTATATATCCCACATGGCAAGCCTCATTTCATCATTTCAATCTATTAAACTACCTACTATTTTATACAGAAATTAGTGATCGTTAGAGTTATTATAAAGCTCCTGCTATCACATTTTGATGCGAAGTAAATAACAAAATTTTCCATTTTAGTACAATATTATCATTGAGAGAAATTTCCTGACAATTTCTCGAAAAACAACGATATTATTTGCTGTAGTACTTAAACTAACATTTAAAAAGTTAAACACTAAATTATTACATTTCCAAATTGCAAGTGTGGCACTAATAAGATATCTAGACAATTTTCCAATTAACTTGAATGTAAAGCTATTTTAAAAACACTGCATTACATTATAAATAGATCACACATCACACCTAGAAATGTTTCACATAACCTAAGAGTACATGTTACTTTGTGACCTAAGGTCACGAAGTAACATGTACTTTTAGGTTATGTGAAATATGTTTAGTTGTGACGTCAACTGCTAGTGCTCCATTGATAAAGCTAGACTGAAAGTTTTTTACTCCAGAGGGGGAGTCATTCCATATGAAATCGTCTAATTGGTAAAGCCAGCTTATTTTAGATTTTGTTCAAACTTTGTGAGAATCTTCTTTAGAGTTCCAAAGAAGAAAATCCACCGTCATTTAATTTTCACATGCGTCAGTTCCCGCCTGCCCGATTTAAAGCATTTAAAAAAACGTCTTTTTTTATGCTCTAATATTTTTCGCTGTAAAATTTTTTCTATTAAAGATATCTACACGTTCAAGATGGCATTTCAAAGCTGAAAGATAGTAGTTTTTGTGCAAAGAATATAAATTCACACAATCAATACCTCTTAAAAATAACACGGTGCTGAAAATACGTGTATTTTACTGATTTTTCGTGATTTTTAACCGACTCCAGTGTCTCAACTGTTGAATGTAACTAGCTAATATTTCTCACAGATCAAGTGCACTTATCGTGGAAGAAATAAAACCTACAATTGACTCATTCGGCTTACTCTTTATAAAAGAAATCTGCTTGAAATTTTGAAATTTTAAAAAATCGCATTATTTAGGCTATAATATGAATGTGTTGGCTACGAGATAAAAATATGACATTTACAGGATATTTGGTTCTTACCTTGAACTTCAAAAGCCTGTAATGCTAGTTTTGTTATTTTCATCCTTTGTGCGTGTACAGGTGGCTTAAAAGAAGCAAAAATATCAGTCATTTGTTTATTTTCTAGTTCAATAATATTGTTACGCCACTGGACTGTGCAGACTGGTTAGATTAGGCTGGAATTGTACACGAACGGCCGGGAATATTCTGGAGTGCTCTAGACCGGGAGAATGGGTGTATAAATAAGACGCACGGTGGGCCGAGATTTAGTCTGAAGTCGAACGTGAGCGAGTAAAGAAGAAATACGAAAGAGACTTATAAGTGTTCAGTTGTGATTATAGTTAAGACAGTAATTAATCTATTGTTGTTAATTGTTAATTAGTAAATAAAATAGTGAGTAAGTGTTACCTGGACTTTCAATCAACGAATCTACGAGTAGAGGTGTTTGTGTGGATAGCAAACACGTAACAATTTGGTGTCAGAAGTGGGATTGGAAGAGAAATTTCTGGAATATTCGAGAAGGTTCTACAGTGTTCTTCTCAGAAATTAGTGGTAACACGGAGAATTAAGCTACTGGACAGTGTTTGGAGGACTATTTCTGGACTGAATAGTGACTTTAAAGTGGATTTTCGAGAAGTTCTAGAACATTCGATTTAGAAATAGCTGCAAATACGCGAGTGCCGCTAGTTATAACGTGTCGTGGACTGAGAAAAAGGACTATTAGTGCAATTTCGGGAAAATTCTAGAACATTCTATTTGGAAACTACAGGAGATACGTGAATTGTGTCGACGGGAACGTGTTGTAGACTTAAAAACAAGACTGTAAGTGACTTTAGTGACAATTCTAGAACATTCGATTTGGAAACCACAGATGATACGTAAACTGTGTTAACGGGAACGTGTTATAGACTCAAAACAAGACATATTAGTGATATTTCGTGAAAATTCTCGAACATTCCATTGGACAATTAGTGGAGATAAGTGAATTTTGTCAGCACAAAAGAGGTATAGACTCTAAATAAGACTTTCTAGTGCTGTTTCGAGATTTTTCTGGAACATTCCATTATTAAAATAGACGTGATATCAACATTTTATGGATTTTATAGTGTAATAAACTTTATTTTGAACTAATTTACGTGTCGTGAGTTAATGCCAACAACAAGAAGTATGGCGGAGAAACAAACACAGGACTTGCTAGCAGCGTTGTTGGAACGAATGAACGATCAAGAAAGGAAAAGACAGGAAGAGAAAGACGAACAAAGGAAGATTATGGAAGATCAAGAGAGAAGACGACAGGAAGAAAAAGAAGAGCAAAGAAAGGAACGCCAGGAAGAATTAAGACAAATTATGGAGGGACAGCATCAAGTCATGCTCTCGGTCACTGAACAATTGAAGGAAGATGTACAGGCTGAAGTCATGGAAGTTAAAGAAGAAGTAAGTGAATTTAGAGGAAAGTTTGAAGGAGAAATAACTGAAGTTAAGGAAGAAGTAGCCCGACTCAAACAACAATTAAGAGAGAAGGGTGGCCAATTAGTACTGTCGTCTGGTGCTAGGTTACAACCACCTTCCTTCGACGGTCAAAGTTCATGGTCAACTTATAAGAGACAATTTGAGGCAGCTGCACGTGCAAATAACTGGAACGATGAAGAAAAGGCAACAGCATTGGTATTAGCACTAAGGGGCCAAGCATTAGACCTGCTCCAAACAATTCCAGCCGCACAGCAACAAACCTTTGGCATTTTGGAGGCAGCGTTAGAACTAAGATATGGCGACCAACATCTCGCCCAAGTATATCAGGCTCAGCTCAAATCACGCAGACAACGAGGGGGAGAAAGCCTCCAGGAGTTCGAAGCTGCGGTAGAAAGATTAGCTCATCTAGCCTATCCTGATGCACCAATGGAATTTCAACAACAGTTAGCAGTTGGTACATTTATTGATGGAGTAAGGGACCAGGAAGTTAGGCGAATTCTTAAGTTGGCTAGGCATAAGCTTAGTAGTGAGGTTTTAGTACATGCACTGGAGATTGAGGCTGCCTATAAGGATACCACACAATCAAATCAGAGAGTACGAGCTGTGAGTGTCGAGGAAGACAAGCCAGACAACACAACACAGAATCTGATATCTGATCTACACAAGATGATGACCCAACTACTGACAAAATCGAACTCCCAGCAGAGACAAGACCAACAACAAAGTAGTGGGAGGCCGAATGGAGGCATCCGTTGTTATAGGTGTGGCAAAGTGGGCCATATCAAGAGGAACTGTCGTCAACGCAGCCCAGAAAGGGTAAATGCTGCCGTGGTTGAGGAGCCTCAGGAAAACTAAAGATGGCTGGCAATTTGGGGGCTGCGCTGGCCAAGAAATGTTGTGACCCCCGAGAAATAAAAGTTTCCCAACTTCGGAGAGTTCAAAGTAGTCTGTTGTTGGAGGGTTATGTAAATAAGAAGAAATGTGTGTTCACAATCGACACAGGAGCTACGTCATCAATAGTACGGGCAGGATTCATAATAGGTTTCAAAGTAAATAAAGAACAGAATGGATTAGTCATCCGAACAGCTACGGGAGATAGGGCGGCGGTTCATGGGGAAGTCGACATGGAGCTGCAGATTGGCCGCTTATGTTTTAAACATCAGGTTATCGTAGCTGACATTACAGATGACTTCATTTTAGGATTAGACGTTATGGAAAAATATGGATTTGTGCTTGACGTTGGAGAACGAGTTCTCAGGATTGGAAATGAAGAAATTATTCTTTCAACGGCAGATGAAAAATTCCATAATATTAGACTACTAACTTCGAGGACCATAAAAATTCCTGCAAGAACAGAGAAAGTAATTGAGGCAGTCCTGGAGGAAAGTTCTGTGGGATACCGCTTTGGCCTCGTTGAGAAGGATGACTCAATTAAAATGACAGACAATGTGATCCTGGCAAGGACTTTAACACAGACTACAGATAAGATACCGATTAGAATGGTCAACCTAAATTCACACTCAGTGACGTTCAAAGAAGGCGAAGCAATTGGCACCTACGAACCAGTCACATGGATTGCGAGATGTGAAGAACAAATCATTGGAGCTTCGTCAACAGATATGAACCAAGAAGTTGTAGGAATGTTAAATGCCCAGTTAGAACATTTAACTCCAGATGAACATAGAGAAGCTTTAAAATTTTTGAAGAAGGAAAGTACAGTATTTGCAAAGGACACAGAAGCTCTTACAAAGACCAACATAGTGCAACATCGGATAAATACTGTTGAATCAGCTCCTATTCGTCAACCACCTAGGAGGCTCCCATTAGCAAAACAAGAAGAGGCTTCTGCAATGGTACAGAAGATGCTTAAGGACGGAGTTATTGAGGAATCAACCAGTCCTTGGTCGTCGCCAGTAGTTTTGGTTGCTAAGAAAGATGGAACTTTAAGATTCTGTGTCGACTACAGAAAGCTGAATGACGTCACTAGAAAAGACAGCTATCCGTTACCCCGAATTGATGACACACTAAGTACGCTGGCAGGTTCACAGTGGTTTTCCACTCTAGATCTTCGAAGTGGATATTGGCAAGTGGGACTTCATCCAGATGACAAAGACAAGACAGCCTTTTCGACAGGAAGTGGCCTTTATCAATTCACTGTGATGCCTTTCGGCCTGTGCAATGCGCCAGCGACTTTTGAAAGACTGATGGAACTGGTACTACGAGGACTAACTTGGAAGACATGTCTAGTTTATCTTGATGATGTGATGGTTATGGGACAGGATTTTAAGGAGCATTTGAAGAACCTTCAAGAAGTGTTTGGAAGAATTAAAAATGCACACCTGAAATTGAATCCCAAAAAGTGCCTAATGTTCCAGAAAGAGGTAAAATTCCTAGGACATGTCGTGTCTTCGGAGGGGATAAGAACAGACCCAGACAAGATTTCCTCAGTACGAGATTGGCCAAGGCCTTCAAATGTTCACGAAGTACGAAGCTTCCTTGGTCTATGCACTTATTACAGACGATTTGTGGAACGATTTGCTGATATTGCGAAGCCACTACACCGGCTTACAGAAGAGAAGGTTCAGTACCAATGGACACAAGAGTGCGAAACATCATTCAGAACACTAAAATCAGCACTGTGTTCGAGTCCGGTTCTTTCATACCCAGAACGGAAAGGCCTCTACGTATTAGACACAGATGCCAGTAATTCTGGACTTGGATGTGTTCTTTCCCAAATTCAAAATGGACAGGAAAAAGTAATTGAATACTTCAGCAAGACGTTGTCGAAGCCAGAACGTAACTATTGTGTGACACGGAAGGAACTCTTGGCCATTGTCAAGTCCATAGACCATTTTCACAAGTACCTATATGGACAACATTTTAAAGTTCGGACCGACCATGCTGCATTAAAGTGGTTATTGCAATTGAAGACTCCGGAAGGCCAACTAGCTCGCTGGATAGAAAAATTGCAGCAGTACGATTTTAAAATCGAACATCGTCCTGGAAAATCACATAGAAATGCAGACGCTCTCTCCAGAAGACCCTGTCGGGAAGACTGCAAGCACTGCCACCGGGTAGAAAAACAACAAGGGATAATAATTGTGAACACCGTTAAAATTGATGTTCCTGACGACTGGACAAGAGAGACATTAAGAGAAGAGCAGTTAAAAGATCAAGAAACTGGTCCTATTCTGGAATGGAAAGAAAGAGGAGCCCGACCAGGCTGGAAGGACATTTCAGACAAGGCAGTGGGACTGAAGGCTTTGTGGGAACAATGGGATTCCCTTAGAGTAGAGGATGGACTGTTGAAAAGAGCTTGGGAAAGTCCAGACGGGAAGGAAATTACTTTGAGATTGGTAATTCCCAGGTGTCGCATACCAAAAGTACTCCAGGAAGTGCATAATGGAACATCTGGCGGACATTTTGGCATCAACAAAACTCTCACTAAAGTACGCGAACGATTCTACTGGGTGAACAGCCGCCAAGATGTGGAAGCTTGGTGCCGCAAATGTGAAGTTTGTGCGGCAAGTAAGGGGCCACGGACAAGAAGTAAGGGCCAAATGAAACAATATAACGTAGGGGCTCCTTTTGAGCGAATTGCGATCGACGTAGCTGGTCCATTCCCCGTGACAGATGATGGGAACAAATACATCTTAGTTGCCATGGATTATTTCAGTAAGTGGCCTGAAGCTTATGCCATACCCAACCAAGAAGCAGCCACTGTCGCTCAAGCTCTGGTAGATAATCTAGTATGTCGATTTGGCGTGCCCCTAGAATTGCATTCGGATCAAGGAAGAAACTTTGAATCAGGGGTGTTTCAGAAGATGTGTCGCCTACTGGGAATTCATAAGACAAGAACAACAGCCCTACATCCACAATCAGACGGAATGGTGGAGAGATATAATAAAACCATGGAGGAGCACCTATCCAAAGTGGTTGAGAAACATCAGAGAGATTGGGACCGTCACTTACCTCTTTTCCTTATGGCATACAGGGCCTCCATTCATGAAACAACAAAACAGACACCGGCTCGCGTGATGTTTGGACGTGAGATTAGACTGCCATGTGACTTGGTGTTTGGCACACCGGATGAGGAGCGACTTTCCGTAAATGACTACGCCGATGAAGTTGGTGAACGGCTAAGGAACATTCATGAGCTGGTACGAGACCGAATTGCCATAGCAAGTGATCGCATGAAGGCTCGTTATGATCTTAAGGCGAATTCAGGAGGGTTCCAGGCTGGAGATTTGGTTTGGCTATATAACCCACAACGAAAGAAAGGCAGGTCCCCGAAGCTTCACCCGCCCTGGGAAGGTCCTTACACTGTGGTCACCAGACTAAACGACGTTGTATATAGAATTCAGCAAAGTCCAAAATCCAAGATGAAGGTGGTGCACATAGAGAGACTAGCCAAGTATGCAGGGAATAATGAATTGCCTGATCGGGACGTTCAGGCTTAAGGAGGGGGCAGTGTTACGCCACTGGACTGTGCAGACTGGTTAGATTAGGCTGGAATTGTACACGAACGGCCGGGAATATTCTGGAGTGCTCTAGACCGGGAGAATGGGTGTATAAATAAGACGCACGGTGGGCCGAGATTTAGTCTGAAGTCGAACGTGAGCGAGTAAAGAAGAAATACGAAAGAGATTTATAAGTGTTCAGTTGTGATTATAGTTAAGACAGTAATTAATCTATTGTTGTTAATTGTTAATTAGTAAATAAAATAGTGAGTAAGTGTTACCTGGACTTTCAATCAACGAATCTACGAGTAGAGGTGTTTGTGTGGATAGCAAACACGTAACAATATTATTTATAATTGATTATTTTTAACATGAAAATCCTTACAGAACCTACAGAAACTACATAATACCTTTTTTATTGTAATTTAATGTATTCTTATCCTTACTGTTTTCTTTCTTATATTTTTGTGCTTTGAATAATTTTGAATGTGAAATTATATAATTGTTTTCATGAAATTATGAGTATGTTAACATCAAATTATCTATGTAAGTAGTATAATTTGACATTTATGATACTTTTTATTTGCTCATTAATAGATCGTCTAACGGTGTCGAATTACAAGAACTCTCCTGTTCTAACGCTATTGTCATTGTTACAAAAATCGTAGGGTATGGGCGCTTTGCTGCTAGTAGTGATATTTATTAACAACGTTATTTTTTAAAAAAGTACATAGTTTAAGTTTATTTTAAAAGTAAACAAATGACTGATATTTTTTGCTTCTTCAAAGGATGAAAATAATAAAACAAGCATTACATTTTGAAGTTCAAGGTAAGAACTAAATATCCTGTAAGGTTCATATTTTTATCTCGTAGCCAGCACATTCATATTATAGCCTAAATAATGCGATTTTTTAAAATTTCAAAATTTCAAGCAGAGTTTTTTTTATAAAGAGTTGGCCGAACGAGTCAACTGTACTTTATTTCTTCCACGATAAGTGCACTTGATTTGTGAGAAATATTAGCTGGTTGCATTCAACAGTCAATACACTGAAGTCAGTTAAAAATCACAAAAAAACAGTAAAATACACGTATATTCAGCACCGTGTTATTTTTCGGGGGTATTGATTCTTTGAATTTATATTCTCTGCATAAAAACTACTATCTTTCAGCTTTGAAATGCCATCTTGAACGTGTAGATATCTTTAATAGAAAAATTATTACAGCTAAAAATATTAAAGCATAAAAATGACGTTTTTTAAATGCTTTAATTCGGGCAGGTGGGAACTGACGCATGCGAAAATTAAATGACGGTGGATTTCCCTCTTTAGAACCCTAAAGGAGATTCTCACAAAGTTTAAGCAAAATTTAAAATAAATTTTTTTTTAGACGATTTCATATGGAATGACTCAGGGGACAAATGCCCAGTCTCTCCCTCCAAATGGTGCCCTTGGTTGCTACCTGTTTGGATGCATATACTAACAGTGACAAGATAATATTAAACCCCTCAAAGTAAACATATAAATATGAAAAAAAAAATAAAAATACGCAAACTCCAGTATCTTACATGTTTAATTCGCAGTACTTTTCTGATTCTTGTTATCTTTTTTTAGAAGAATTATTGTAACATTAATATGTCTAATATATGTCTGTTTGTTTGACTAATCTCAAATTAACCAAATTTTCGCAGTAGAACAAGTCTTGACTATAATGATTACTACTAACAAAGATTATACTATAATTTAACTTACAGTTGATATATAGGTGTAATAAGTATAACTTTTTAACATAAGCTAATATCAAATTTGTCAAAGAACCGATGTAAATATTTCGATGTATTATTAGACTGGATTCATTCCTTAGTATTTAGTGTGACTGATTCCCATAATGAAGCAGTTAGTGAAATCATCATCCTAGAATTTGCTGAGGTGCACGATAGGGTTCCTCAAAGTTCAGCATTAACTAACTCACAAATGACTGCGTACTTTGACATTAGCTGTAGTAATATGCATCTATCATAAATCTTTGAGCGTGTTTGGTAAAATAAATAAAATATTATTGAAATCAAAATGGCTTTAAAGAGGGATATTTATAATCTGTTTTCTTTTTCAGAATATTATAATCGGCATAGGTGGAGGGATGGTAGCTTGCATCAGTGTGCTCTCTCCGAAACGACAAGAAATTCTACTGTATTTGGCCATCTCTATTTTGAATGTGAATGCCGTGAACATTATCCTAACCGAATATCGATTCTACATGGCCGATATGCCAAAAATATACAATACCTATTCCAATCATATGCTCATTGAATATGGTAAGTAAATATTTTATCTACATTTTTCTTGAAAACAGAAAGGAAATTATTTACTATTTTTAAATAGTTTAAATTCTTGAAAAGTTAAAATCATCAGCATGTAAAAGCTATCCCACTCAATGAATTCGGTAAACTCTAGAAATAATGAAAATAGAATCAGCTGAGAGCTGAAATTGAGGTTGTTTTAAGACTAATAAGAGTAATAAGTAATAATAACATATAATGAGCATTATTTTTGTGCATATTGAAAACTTCTCAAAATTGAAATCGACCGGCTTTGACATTATTGTTTTGATTATAGTCGATATTCTTGTAATCCAGTCGATAACTAGTGTCAATTAATTGAAATCTTTCTAGAAATTAAAACATAATAAGACGAGCGGAGTCAACTTATAAAAATATTGAAGTTTTCAATTGCTTTATAGGTACTCATTATCTTTCAAGAAAAAGGCCGGATTGAAAACATTTATGAGTAGGGCTGTCAAAAATATTCCGTGGGACAGGTGCGTCCGCGAAATGAACTAATATGAGAAACAATAAACTGTTACAATTTATAACAATGTATGTAAAACTTACCCTCTTAACTAGCTTGATGAACTAGCTTGCTTATCACAAACTGGAGAAGATGTGTAGCAATTTTACAGCATCAGGTATGTTTCTATAGTTGTCTCCATGAGTGATGTTCGCTTTGGTGAAAATATATTCTTATATTTTGAAAACGACCGTTCGATATCTACTGATGTAATACACGCATACGTAAAATAGTGTTTGAACGCACTTAATGGACCTGGGGCTACACCATCACATATTTGTCTTAATTTGGTAAAACCGGTGTCTTTATTTAACACACTTGCGAACTTTTCTTTAACGCGTTTATTTGATGCGTCACCTATAGCGTGTAGCAGTAGATTTACTTCATCCACTATTTGCAGTGACTCCGCTAACGACAATGCACTGTTTTCTAATTTTTTTATGCTTTCATGTAATGGTTTATAATTCTTCGCAATATTTTTTAAAGCTGTTTCGACGGAAATACCTTCGAATTTTGTCTGGCTTTCCTTAATAGCTGCAGCCTCATCTGGATTGAATTGTAGTATCACAGCTTTTTTTGTTGGAAATATTCAGCATAATAAAAAGCTGCCTGCAACCATGTTCCCCAACGTGTAAGAATCGGCTGTGGTGGTTCAGGAATACCGCGACACTCGCTATGAAATGCACGGAGACGTTTAGGAGATGTAAGAAACACTTTTTTGTACTTGCTATTAATGCATCGACCTCTGGAAAATCTTTTCGAATAGTTTTTGCCACAAGATGTAAAACATGCACTTTACACGTAACATGTATAATCGTACAACCTTGTTCTTGCAAAGAACGACCTACCGAACGCATTGTCACGGCGCCATCAGTCACAAACATCAACACTTGACTTTTTGACAGTTCAAATTTTTCTAACGTCTTCAGCACCACCCTGGTAATTGTTTCGCTAGTACACTGACTTAGTCTTTTGCTAGCTAGTAACAGTGGAACTGCCGGTTTAAGAGGGTCCAGTACTCGTACTATAACATTTGAAATAGAATTTTTTTTACAATCTGTTGTCTCATCAACAGATAACCACAGCCGTGTATTTTTAATTCACATTTCATCTTATTTACCATGTCTACGTGTACAGTTGGTAGATAGTTACATAACGTTGTGCGACTTGGTAACTTCACCTGGGTATTGTATTTATTCCAGAACTCACGAAATGGTTGTTTATCGAGTATGTGCAGCGGAACATCACAGGCAATCAGCATTAATAGTAAATCAAACATAAACTGTGCTGTCGAAGGCACGCCATTTTTTTTATTTTTATGGTGTACACTATTTACGTGAAGTCCACAATCACGCTTATCCCAGCACATCAAATCTTTCTCGCACACTTTACAAATTATTTTAGCACCATCATAGAATAAATCCGGGAATTCACCTATGAATTTATTCACTTTGTCAGCAAATGGCCGTTTTCTACCCCTGCATACGTCTGCCATGCTTTATTATTAAATTAATATCAACAATACAGTACAACAAATAAAACAAAAACACAAAAACAATATGCAATACGCCCAAGTGACTTAACGTGTACACAACTCGAAATCTAGAAAGCTGGACTGGAGAAAGAGTTTCGCGGTCAAGGTGAATGCCGGCGACAGTAAGTACATCTGTACTCTACGACCATGATATACAGAAACGATTTGCAGCTTTATTTATGAGATTTCTAACTTTCCAAATAAACACTTAAAAAGGAACAAGGAAGGTATTGTCAACGATTAGAGATAATTACATAGAATAGTAACGACCTCTAAACTAATAGACACGGTTGTCCTATGTAAATGTGGAGAATTTGCTTTGCTCAACTAGGGGCGTAAATTTTACCCACATGTTTATTTACAAATAGAAAAATGTGTAAACATAAAACATTGGTGTACTATTAAGAAGGCAATATATGTAATAAATAATGGTTATGAAAAATGGAAATAATTATCTGAGCAAATTTTAGGGCACAATTTAAGAAAATAAGTATAAAAAGTAACAAAAGAGAAAAAAATAATAATGTTACGTGTTTGCTATCCCCACAAACACCTATACTCGTAGATTCGTTGATTGAAAGTCCAGGTAACACTTACTCACTACTTTATTTACTAATTAGCAGTTAACAACAATAGATTAATTAATGTCTTAACTATAATCACAATTAAACACTTATAAGTGTCTTTCTTATTTCTTCTTTACTCGTTCACGTTAGACTGAGGCTCTGCCCACCGTGTGTCTTATTTATACATCCGTTCACACGGTCTAGGGCATTCCAGAATATTCCCGGCCGTTCGCGTACAATTCCAGTCTCATCTAACCAGTCTACACAGTTCAGTGGCGTAACACTGCCTCCTCCTTAAGCCTGAACGTCCCGATCAGGCAATTCATTGTTCCCTGCATACTTGGCTAGTCTCTCTATAGGCACCACCTTCATCTTGGATTTTGGACTTTGCTGAATTCTATATACAACGTTGTTTAGTCTGGTGACGACAGTGTAAGGACCTTCCCAGGGCGAGTGAAGCTTCGGGGACCTGCTTTTCTTTCGTTGTGGGTTATATAGCCAAACCAAATCTCCAGTCTGGAACCCTCGTACTGCTGCAGTTTTTCTATCCAGCGAGCTAGTTAGCCTTCCGGAGTCTTCAACTGCAATAACCATTTTAATGCAGCATGGTTGGTCCGAACTTTAAAATGTTGTCCATATAGGTACTTGTGAAAATGGTCTATGGACTTGACAATGGCCAATAGTTCCTTCAATTGTTCAGTGACCGAGAGCATGACTTGATGCTGTCCCTCCATAATTTGTCTTAATTCTTCCTGGCGTTCCTTTCTTTGCTCTTATTTTTTCTTCCTGTCGTCTTCTATCTTCTTCTTTTCTTCTTGCCGTCTTCTCTCTCTTGTTCTTATTTTTCTTCTTGTCGTCTTCTCTCTTGTTCTTCTCTTTCTTCTTGTCGTCTTCTCTCTTGTTCTTCTCTTTCTTCTTGTCGTCTTCTCTCTTGTTCTTCTCTTTCTTCTTGTCCCTTTCTTTCTTGATTATTCATTCGTTCCAACAACGCTGCTAGCAAGTCCTGTGTTTATTTCTCCGCCATATTTCTTGTTATTTTCATTAACTCACGACACGTAAATCAGTTCAAAATAAAGTTGACGACGCTATAATATCCATAAAATGTATCTATCACGTATATTTTAATAATGGAATGTTCCAGAAAAATCTCGAAACAGAAAGAAAGTCTTATTTAGAGTCTATACTTCTTTTGTGATGACAAAATTCACTTATCTCCACTAATTGTCCAATGGAATGTTCGAGAATTTTCACGAAATATCACTAATAAGTCTTGTTTTGAGTCTATAACACGTTTCCGTTAACAGTTTACGTATCTTCTGTGGTTTTCTAATCGAATGTTCTAGAATTATCACTAAAAGTCACTTATAGTCTTGTTTTTAAGTCTACAAGACGTTCCCGTCGACACAATTCACGTATCTCCTGTAGTTTCCAAATAGAATGTTGTAGAATTTTCCCGAAATTGCACTAGTAGCCCTTTTTCTCAGTCTACAACACGTTATTACTAGCGGCACTCGTGTATTTGTAGCTATTTCTACTTCTCGAAAATCCACTTTAAAGTCACTAATCAGTCCAGAAATAGTCCGCAAACACTGTCCAGTAGCTTAATTCTCCGTGTTACCACTAATTTTTGAGAAGAAAACTGTAGAACCTTTTCAAATATTCCAGAAATTTCTCTTCCAATACACTTCCGACACCAAATTGTTATGTGTTTGCTATCCACAAAAACACCTACATATACTCGTAGATTCGTTGATTGAAAGTCCAGGTAACACTTACTCACTTTATTTACTAATTAACAATTAACAACAATAGATTAATTAATGTTTTAACTATAATCACAATTAAACACATAAGTCTCTTTCTTATTTCTTCTGTACTCGTTCACGTTCGACTTCAGACCGAGGCTCTGCCCACCGTGTGCCCTATTTATACATCCGTTCACACGGTCTAGGGCATTCCAGAATATTCCCGGCCGTTCGCGTACAATTCCAGTCTCATCTAACCAGTCTACACAGTCCAGTGGCGTAACAATAATAATCGAACAATATTTTTAATACCGTTAGATTAAGCGAAACATCTAATAATTTATTGTTAATTTTATTATAGAACCTATTTACATTTTTATAAGTAACAAAAATACCTATATGGATTAGAAATATTGTCTAATTAATCTAGTTCCGATGTTTCTACCTTAACTAAAGTACCTAATTTTGGTTCTCATGGACCGTATGCACACCATGGATGTGTGATTCTTAGAGAACACGGCGTTTTATGTTCTTCCATGTCGCATCAACGTAAATTTCACTTAAATCCAGTTAATTCGAATATTGTGACTAAATTCATTCATAACTTAGACAGTCTCGACGACAAATTAAACCAAAATGTTTGCAGGATATTTAGTTCCTACAACAATGTTTTCTTCAGGAAATTCATCATAACATTCTCCATGTTTGGCCTAAAATTATGCAAAATTGCACATGCATTTATAATGTTTCGTATCGTAATACAGTAATTTTTCTTTTTCAGTATTCTTAAATAGTGCAATGCTTTTCCATTTGTTTTGGAAATTATGTCATTTTTGAGAAAAAGCAAGAAAACTATAACAATTTTCAAATTTGCAACTCTAAATAAAATTGTTAACAAATGAGAAGAAGTCGTATGCACACTTTAAGTTTGTTTTGGTATAGCCAAGTGTTTTCCTTATGCTGTGACCCAGTCATTGGTGAGACCTTGAGTGAATAAAATTATTGTTTATCAAACTATATAACATTTATTTTAAATTCAAAAGATATTATTAATTAATTATCAGTATTATAGCTCTAACTCATTGATGTCCTCTCCGGATTTGTCCACATATTTTTCGTGAAGTATTATAATTATTGAATACTAATTAATAATCTGAAAACAATAAAAACATAAGATTAAGGATGGTGACATTTAAATATAAATAAATAAATATATATTGTTATAAATGAATAACGAAAACCTTAGTTCAGTCTTTAAAAAAATGTGAAACTACGACGCAGTTAAAATTGATGGTATAGTGGATTAACAATAGTAAACATCATTATCCTTCATACGTCAATAATATCTTTTATGTTATTTATACATTAATTTTATAAGTTGTTGGATATGCTCATAGCACAGCTGTAATCGTGTTTGAACAATTAAATGAAAATAAATTAAAAATAAATATGATGAAATGGTGTCAGTCGAAGATGACATAAGGGAATTGCAAAATTATTTGAAAAATGTTCGTGTTAAAGTAAAACAAACTAATTATGAGATAATAAAAATAAGGAAGTCAGTGAAAACGAAGTACAATGTTAAAGAATGGAGAGTTTTCTAATGCCGAAGGAATAAGGGAGTAAAATGTTTAAGTAGTGGCGAACTAATTATACAGAGTAAATTATACAAGCAGGGGGGAATTGAGTGTTGCATTATGGCCAGAGGTGAACCTTTCATCATCTTATTAAATATTTTGTTTGTTATCATATGTTTTCATTAAAAAAAAAATGTGTACCCAATTTAATACTTAATAAATATGCACTTGCTTTTGTCTACGGATAATTAAATAGTAGAATTGAAAAACTAGTACAACGCATGTGAATAGACCCAACACTGAGAAACCGGGACATAACTGCTCACGAAAATGCATCACAGTTAACAGACTGGAGGAATTGCTGTATCCTTATCTTATCATGTTCAGCAAACTTAAGCCTTGCTCAGAAAATAACTACGTAAAATTATTATGAAAAGAAAATCTGGTTTTATTTTTTTTGGGCACCTTTCTTTTTTAAGGTCTAGAACCTCCCCTAAGGACACCCTATACAGTCCTCTGTTCTAGCTAATATGGATAATACCTGGACGTTTTAGGGACATTTAATTTTTCTAACAAAGAACGTGCTTGGGATGTACTTTTTATCGCTAGTAAACTTGTCTGAACGTTCTAAGAATATTCCAAACGTCCATGGTATATGTTCTCCAGATGTCCATAGGAAGTCTTTGTGTCTTGTGGGCCACCTCGTCAGATATTTTGCATTTGGTTTCAAAAACGCATTGGGAACTTAAAATACTTTAAAAACTTTGTTTTATTTACAATATCAGTTTTAATCATTTCCAGATGATGCCAACTTCATTGGCGAAACGGTCGTCGAGTGCGGTGTATGGTATTTTGATGTATTATGAAAAACCACGGGTATTACAATATTTTTCAGTTTCTATAATAGTAAGTTATTGGGCAGAAAATTCATATTGTTCGAGGTAAACACCAACAACAATTTTGCGTGGACACGATAAATTGGGCGACCTATGAAAAATCAGGATGCTTATTATAGTATATCGTGCTCTGAGATAATAGTTTAATATACATATCGAGCAACAACGATTCGCCCTCAATTTGCTTCCGGAAGTACCAATCAATTATATCAAAGTCGTATTATACCTACTCGTATACACCAACTTGGAGCTTTAGAATGATTTGATTTATTGATCTAATAAATAGCAAATGGTGCATTAGGCCCGTATACGAGCTGATGTGAAAAGAATATGTAAAACAGTGCGACAATAAATAAGAAAGGGATTCGAATCAAATCTTTCCTTCATCAATTGATATATTGTAATTTCTGTCTATGATAGATCCTGTTATTACATTCTGTCATTCTAAAGTTCATCAGTTCGTTTATATAAATAAATATTCAACATTTAATTGATTAGTAGGAGCTAGACATGTATAATGTAGAGTTAGTTTCTTTGGAAAGATAGGTCACCTTAACTACCCCAAATAAATAATTGGGTATCTATAAACATTTTGCTATTTTGTTTGTATTTACCTGCTTTAGTTACTTTGTGAATCGTGGGCACAAACTTAGCAACCATTTAGTATAAAAAGGGATGCAGACGCTGAAAAAGGCAATTCAATTCCTGAGCTCGTCCGGGAATAATCTCAAATACAACTCAGGTTGTAATTAAATGTCAGTTGAACATTTGATTGATATTTTCTACATGTCAATATAGCAATGGCGATTCATGGGTCAAGAGATAGGGAGGTCAATTAGAAAAGTTTACTGTATTACCTACCTTTTAAAGTGATTTAAATTCCAAGTCGATCCTCCGGTCTTTTTGAGATGCAAAGTGGTCAATTACTTTTTCATTAAAGTCTTTTATCTTCTTTATTAATGCCCTTTCTATGGTAAGCATAGCTAAAGAAGATAATCTTTCCTGACCCATGGTATTTCTTAAAAATATCTTTATTCTTTTTAAGGTGAAAAAACAACGTTCACTTTCGACGGTAGTCATAAGGAGGAGCGATTTTTAACAGTTTGACACTTTCAGAAAAAGTATTGCAAAAATTATTGTTAATAAAAAGCTGTAACAAAGCAACTGCACCTTCACTATTGGAAAAATCTTCTCGGCTATATAATACGTCTAATTCAGTTTTAAGTTTCAAATGATTTATGACTGGATACTCCGTTTCAACTAATTTAAACATATCTTGAGGAAAGCTTTTTTTATAATCTTTAAATCGATCTGCGTGAAATAACTGAGACACTGCTAAATGATTACTGAAGCCAAACCTGTTTTTGATCTCAGATGTAATTATATCACAAACTTCTAATGAAATTCTCCTTTTTGATTCTTCCTTTTTACATCTCTGGGCAGGCTGCATGGATGTCTCCTCCAAATAGTTACTCAAAATTTTATTTCTGATGTCTTCAATTTTACTATTAAAAACGCCAATACACTTATTTACTGTTATGACATCGATATTACATTTTTGTAATTGATTGAACAATATATCACAATGAGGCATAACTAAATGAAAAAAATTTAACCAGTAAAAAAAATGTTCATTTTGCAAGTAGTTTTTTAAACCAATAGCGTGGTTTAGAGTGTTGTTTTCTGATTCATTATCAATGATTTTTTCTAAACAATCTAATAATTCTGTTCGATAGGTATAAACAGTCTCTATGCACTTTGTATTAAAATTCCATCGTGTTGGAGCCGCTTTAGGTAATCTCACCTTAACAACATTATCTAACACGGCTGTTCTTTTTGGCGATTTTCCAAAGAATGAAGAAAAGCTATGTAAATTAGCAAAAAAAATTGTATGCTTTTATCCTGACTTTATGCTTTTTGTAAAATTAAATTTAGTTGATGAGCGTAACAACTTCTTTTTTCTTATCAAGAGATGTTTGCTTTATCGTCATATTAGGTTTTGGACGGCCACCACCTTTGAATTTCATTCGGTCTTCATAACCCAACTTATGTCCATCTTTCTGTTTTAATATATTTTGTACAACACTCATATTTAATAGTAAACACCAAAAACACTGTTTTACTTAATTTCACGACAAGTAGAGATTTACTAATAAAATGTTCACAAATAAAAACATTAAAAACAACGCGACAGAATTTACCGACCAATGCGTACCTAGTCAGCATTAAGACTGCTCTTGCTCTACTGAACTTCGTGCGTTACCGTTTCCGTAAAATATGTCAGGGATATTGTCCCCGCCAGTGTTTTCTGTCTCTTTTGCTTTTTGACGATTCGCGCATAAGTCTACTTCACTTTAATTCGTTGTAAATTCGGTCCGTAGCTAGCTTTGAGGACAAGTTGTGGATTGACCCAAGATTTTTAAATTCTATAAATGAATAATGTAATGAATATGAATGTAGAGGCTCGGTGCTCGAGGGGATGCGAAATCCAGCAATCTAGATATTTGAATAGTATTGTGCATAGAATGAACTAGAAACTTTAATATATTTTTTTAAGAATATTAAAAATATATGTATTATATATTTTTAAACTTCAGAAAATGAATAGCTCTATTTTTTTATTTGTATGTGGGAGGTCATTGACCAAATGACCCTATAGAAGAACCGCCAGTGCAATATAGAGTTAGTCCTAAATTGAGAGATGTGATTAACTAAGAATTTGAGTCTGTCCGAATATTAGTTTCAGATAGAGTTTGTTCTGATCTGTGTAATCGTAAATTGAAAGACAACCATTAATTTACACTGGAATTTAACTTCAGTCATTAATTCAAGCGCGTTGCATGACTTTGACAGTGACAGACGTCAAGTATAAATTGAACTGCGGCAGCAAAATTTGACCTAACTGTCACTTTGACAGTGACAGATGTCAAGTATCATTTGAAATCAGTAGTAGTAATTTTGCCTAACTGTCACTTTGACAGTGACAGATGTCAAGTATAATTTGAGGCCTGCTTTAGTAATTTTTATTAACTGTTACTTTGACAGTGACAGATGTCAAGTATCATTTGAACTGAACTGCAGTAATTTTAATTAACTGTTACTTTGACAGTGACAGACGTCAAGTATAGTTTGTTCTTCTTGTCAATCAAAATTAATTTTGCTAATCTGCATGTTTTCATGCAGACTACATTCCCAATTTATTAATTCATTACCTTTACCGCAAAATTATCTCCTCCTATTACGTCAATGTTAGTTAAATGAATTTGGTGTTCTTTTGTATTTATTGTTGATCTTACAAGTGGAATGTTTGTGTTATTACATCGTTGAATAAACCATTTTCAGTTGAAGTTTACGATCTTTAATTTCTTAATGAACCCTAGAGTAATTATTCCTACACTGTAGTTACACTGAGTACAATAGGTCGTTGGTTCTCCAATGACAGAAAAACTATTGTCCATTTTGTAAACCACACACAAGTCGTTACAACACGACCTCGTAATCAATTCACTCTCTCACATCAGTGATATCGCATACGAATCACTTCGTTTTCTGATGGAATGAATGGTGGGACCAATAAATTTTGGCATAAATGTATAAAGTTAAAAACAGTGTTTAATAACGTAACGTTAGACACCCAATTTTTCCATTGTAATGTTTTCAATAAAATAACCATTTGAATACCTCGAATATTTCTAAAGGTCACTGAAAGGAAAGGTACGAGTTATGTAGCCCGGAGCGCGGCCCGGTCCAGGTAAAACGTGATTCACAATTCATTTGAGAAAACGAGTTAGCCATTTTATTACGTGTTGTGATGTTTTCTCGATTAGCATTAATTATGATTTAATAATTTTGTTTTTCAGCTTGTTTTGTGTCGAGAATCGCGACGGCGATAGTGCTGGTAGTCTCCTTCCTAGACAGTCAGTTGACTTTCTGCTCAATGCAGGCTGTGCCGAAGCGGCGAAACAAAAAGTTATTGCGCGGATCTCATGAACAAGTCTCGGATATCGAATACATCATTCCCAGGGTAAGAGAAATTTCTGTATTACTTATTGTCATATGAGGTAAATATTGATAAAGTTTTATATAAGTTGCTAAATATTGACATAGGTACGTGTACATAGTTCAGTTTTTTACAAGCTAACTTGTACAAACTATTTAAAGATTAACCGGTTTCAGTTGTTTTGGTAGATGTTCTATAGAGTTTGCACGCTACCTTGATTATGTATGTAAAATTAATGTTATTCTACTTAAACGTTGTATACAGCGTCTTATATGCAGTACATGAACATAATTTTCTATCTGATCATTTAATAAATATTCGACCAATATGACCCGACTAATTTTATTTTTAATTTGATCAGTTTTTAGTTTCTAATGAAAAGCAATGCATAAATTCTGTTTCTGAGTGATCCCCAATGTATTTTAGTAAAAAAAATTCAAATAAAGAAAAATATTGCTTGACAAGTACTAAATGTTTCTTGTTGAATAAATTAGCGATAATTACATAATCCATAAGTAAACAATGACAACTCGTGATCGGCACGTGATTGAGTTTCTTTTGAAACTATGGTGTATTAATTAATTAACAGAAAAGCAGGTTTATCTGGGAAAACCTTGGGCTTTGCCTCGTTTCGATACCAAGAAATAGTTGTTTACGTTGAAGATTATAAACAATCAACACCAAGCAAAACATATTTTCTATAAATTTTCTCTTGGCTTTCACCTAATTTATTCGCCCAAAAAACAAAATTTTTCCATTATGCATGACATTTAGGGTATTTAATAGTTATTTACATCACTAGATGCGTAAGTGCACTCTTTTGGTCAAGGAGGTAGTTTAAGAGTCGAGGCAGAGCCAAGGCCCTGAAACCTCCGAAGTCAAAAAAGAGCTTACGCATTGTATTATGTATTACATTTTTTCTACTAGCGGTATTTTAATAATTCGAAAATCATTGAACGTAATGTCAATAAATAAATCATCTCAGTTGTGAATAATTCCAGTGCTCTCGCCAGTCTCACATATGTTTATTGTTTAGGAAGCTGCGGCGTGTTTCGCACTCTTATACATAACCGTAAAACAATTATTGATGTATGCGTCAGCGTGACAATTAATTACAAGTCATTGTTCATAAATTGATAATATGATGAATGAAAGTGAACGTGAAATCGAACATGCTGCAAATATTGCTTGCGCTCTACTATAACCTAAGAAATCAAAACTTCGATACACCTAAACTTTTAAGGTATTTTTTAAATGGTGTACGGCGAAAAACATCGTAGAAATAACCGAAAATGTTATGTTGGCTTATTTACTCGAGAGATCGAAAGTTCTGAAGTCACCAGCAAGCTTATGAGCAGAGTGTTGAATGCTAAACCTGACAATTTATGCAAACAAAAACCACGATATTTCGGAATTTAAGCGATTGAACGCATTTCTCAAGAGAAAGAATGATGGATATGAACCTAAAAATTTAAGGCGTTTACAAATGAAGAAATTGCTAAATTTTTTGGTGAGGCTCCTAATCAAAGTTATCTTATGATGAAAGTTGTTGCAATAATGGGAATAGCTGGAGCATACCGAACAGATTAGCTCCGTAAAATGAAGGTGAAACACATTGAATATAATGACGATGTAGTAGTGGTCAAAATACTGGAGACAAAAAAAAACATTCGGCGGAGTTTTGTGATATCTAATAATACAGAAAGTCAGGTCGATTGGTTACAGCTTTTGCATGACTACACAAAACTTAAACCTAAAAATGCCCAAGACGATTTTTTTCGCTACGAACGTGACAGATGCGTAAACCAGATAGTGGGAAAGTTTCCAAGGTTCCACGTGAAATTGCCAAAACTACAGAACGCAAATAAATACACTGGACACACTATCCGGAGAACATCGGTTACTTTACTGACAAATGCATCAGGAGTCGATATCTTGGATTTAAAACGACATGGAGGATGGAAATTCTCTATCATACTTGAAGGTTATATAGCTGTAATAGCTCAGTAATAAAGTAGAATTTGGTAATAAAATTTCCATGCTAATCTCATTAATTGAAGTTTCTGTTTACAAAAAGTAATATCGAACAATCAAGCTTAACAATAAGTGTTAGTTAAATGTAATTGACATTGGTGATGATATGCTGATCCAAAATAGGGGGAAAAGGAGAAAAGGGGGGGGGGGGGGTCTGAAGTGAATTCAAAAGAAAATAAGTCCATCGATTATCATTTCAAGTTGTTCCAATTGTATTATTACGTTTAATATCAATAAATAACCTAAATTTTGTCCATTAAACTGTGGAATATGGTTAGTAGTGTTCTGTGTCAACGTGTGATCTGTTTCTATTAAATATTTTGTTTTGTCACAAACGGGTAACTTATCTAGAGCATGTAGCGCCCATTTCTTTCGAATGGTGGCGTGGACTATGCTGGTCCGATTGCAATTAAAGATGGGAGGGTTCGCAGTATGTGTGATTAATTGTGCTCAACTAGATATTTATCTCCACTCATTAAGGAAAGTGGCCCAATCACAATATTAGAAAAAATACCCACTAAATTGATAGAACAACATACTGTTCATAATTTCCTTTTTTATTTTATTTTAACTTTTCATGTCTCTGTGTATAACTCATGATTAGAGGAACCATGCTTTTGGCAATCAAAATGTCCATACATATAATATATATATATATATATATGAGATATTATATATATATATATGAATGATATAATTATGCTCAATATAACGAATATGATATATATATAGGTATATATATATATATATATATATATATCATATGTTGATATATATACGGTAATCATTCTGCAAAACACTTTAACATTAATTTCTAATTGCGTGAGAAGGTAATAAATCCAAATCTTTGGATGTCTGTGGTAACGTTTTTCTAAAAAATTTTACCGTTTTTTTTAATCCAATGAGATGGCATTATTTATATTTCAAAGGTGAAAAATATATTTATGACTCAGTATTATGATTTTCAAACAAAAAAAAGATTAGTCCTTAGTTTCATTGAAATGTTATAGAAACAGTTTAGGAATACCTGCATCGAGAACCATATCGAGGTCCGCAAGCTGCAGGCAGCAGCAAATTGATTTATTGGCTTCTTTTGTTATTTTACAGTACTAAGTATACTATATTATTAAATTACATTGTCCCTTAAATGAAAGGGTGGCCTGGCCTGGTAGTATTATTGAATATTACTGTATTATATTGTTAAACATATTAAGCCAGTTAAAAAATCTCTCCTTTTGTTTTAAAGACCCATTGTGACACAGTAGAGTATATATTGGTACTCACTCCGCCCCTCATATAACTCCTGGAATGACTGAGATATCAGCACTCCACACCGATCTCATTTTCGTAAACACGTGACTCAAGGGGAACAATAGATTCATAGTGAAAACTTTATTTTTTATCTTTATTTATAATAAAATCAGAAGACATAAAAAACAGATAGAAATATGAAAATGATTTGATTACTTCTTCATGGTTTGTCAGAAAAATTTTAAAGAAAAAACCTGTTTTTATTTTCACCTTTAAAGTTTTTACCGAAATATAAATACTTAGCTAAACCATTTTTATTCGACTTTCGGAATATGTGGTTAAGTGTTACTTTTTAAATACATCATGGATATTAAAAGAATATATAACTTTTGCTTCTTTCTACAACTAAAATAAGTTAATTCCTATTAAGATAGGGTCTGATAAATTTTCTTCCATTTTCTTTACCTTATCAAAAATACTATATGTATTTACATGTGGCTTGCAGTCCTGAAAAGGGTTGGACCTGTGATGTAAAGATAACACTGACGTAGTTATCCACGAAACACCAAAACCACATATACTGCACTCGACGCGCATTTAGTCTACCAAGTTGGCATCATCTGGAAATGATTAGATGATTAAACTGGAACAATTTTAATCATCTCCAGATGATGCCAATTGTGGGCGAAACGCACGTCGAGTGCAGTGTGTTGTGGTGTTTTGTGGAAAACTGTGTTAGTGTTATTGTGGCTTGTATTGTATTTCATTTATTTGTTTACTAACTACAACTTGTATTTTTTTAAGATATTAGTTACTTTTAAAATTAAGTACTAAGGCTACTAAGTACTATATTATACCGTTTTACAGTATTTTATTAAGTTGTATATTTTTGTCGAATTTGCCTCAATAAATTCTACATACGTATGTACTAACTAATATCAATATTGATCTTTTTTTATTTATTAATTTTATTTTTTAGAATAATCACAAAGTTAATAGTTCTGTTTATAGTGAATATATTTTTTAGCTTTTAGTTCAACATTATAGTCAAAAAAATCACGTGACCCAACAGATTTGCCGCTCCTTAGCTATATTAATTTCGACCCCCTTTAAAAAATTTCTGCAACGATAATGCTTATGCGAGTATATTTTCTCTCGGTTCTTTCACAGATCTGTGCAACTACGTAAATATTATGCAAGCTTTCTTAAGTAATCGTGCGTGAAGTGGCACATAGTACCTACATTGTATCTTACATCAATCATTTTTTTATTCCAGCCAAAGAGTTCGAAGCCTCATACGCACACAGTTTACAACGCTTACGCGCAAAGTTGGGTTTTTGAGGCGGAAAACGCCAGTTGCTCCAATAGTGGCGGGGTGGAAGCGCCCTATTTTAAAGTCCTTCAAAATGGTACGCCGAAAAAGCCTGGGAAGAAGCCGAATGGACTACAAAATGGAATGGTATGTGTCTATAAATAATTGTTTACATGTGCTTCTTGTAGTGTTAAATTATGCATTATGTACAGGGCGTCTGGCCAGAATGCGCATGCCATAACTTATACAAGGTGTCCCAGATTTAAACTGACATACTCTAGTGGAAGGTAGAGCATACTCAGCTGAGTTCAAGACACCCCTATACTTACCGTTGAATGTAAACCGTTTTTGAGATACGGGGTGTTTTATGGTTTTTAACCAGAAATTTAGTCCGCCATATTTTGGAAATGACTGCACATATTTAGATAAAATTTGGTATACACATTATACCCTTTTAGGTTAATAAATAGCTTAAGTAATTTTTGAAAAATTCCAGGACCGACCTCCAATTTTTTAATATGGCTCTTAGGGTCATTAACATCACACTGTATATTATGGCGCCAAATTTAACATTCTACAAATAACACAATCCAGTTGCTAACATCATTATTTTATTAATTTTAACTAAATACCCCGTAGAAGAGGTTGTTACTTGTTTTTGTTTTGACAATTAGTGTTTCTAAGCTTCTTTTATTTAAAATTTCATCCAAAATAATACACATTCCATTTCTCTCATGAAAGAAAAATAATGTTAGTGAAGAGGCTTGAATTAAAAAGCTCAATTTAAAAAAATATGAAACACCTTTTAAGAATAACTTGAAAATATTAAAGACAAAAGTTTGCAATTTTATTTTGACAAAATAAACTTATTTAGAACTTTAAATAATTGAAAAAAAAAAATCAAAAACTGTGCAAATAATTAAAACTATAAGAGGTTTTCAAAATGAATGCCCCCAGCGTCAATACATTTTCGAGAACGTGTTAATATGTTTTTCACTGACCTATCAATCACTTCCGGGTTATTTCCGAGGTTATTTCTAATGTTATCACACACAGTAATAATTTTTTCTAGAAGCTGTTCTCGTGTATTGAACTCTTCATTGTACACCTCTGACTTGAGATGACCCCATAAAAAATAATCCAGAGGTATAAGATCAGGAGACCTCGGTGGCCAGTTTACCGGACCTCCGCGACCAATCCATCTGTTGGTGTAATGCTGGTTCGGATGATCCCGGACCGCTACAGAGAAATGGAGTCCCGCACCATCGTGCTGAAACCACAAACCTCTAGTATTGATGCCTTCTAATAAATCTGGCAACATATCTCTAAGGAAGTTTAAATAAACTTCACCAGTTAGCTTTTCTTCAAAAATGTGGGGCCCTATTAGATGATTATTGTAAATACCACACCACACATTAATATTAAATTTATATTGGGAATGATTCTGAATCACTGCATGTGGATTTTTGCTTGCCCAAACATGCTGATTTCTACAGTTGTTAATTCCATCACGTGTGAATTGGGCTTCATCCGTGAATAGAACTCTCGATATTGTTCTTCTGTGAGCCAAAATCCACCTACAAAATGTTCAGCGGGGAACGTCATCGCCGTCTTCTAGACGTTGAATTGTTTCAACATGAAATGGATACAAATTTTCCTTCTTTAATGTTCGCCATACTCTTGTCTTAGGTACTGCTAACTCATTACTTATTTTTCTAACAGTTATGGATGGATTATTTTCCACAACCTGTAATATTTGCTCTTGTGGAAAAGCTCTGGGAACATGTTCATTCTTTGTCATTGACGGAAATTGTCCATGTTCCCTACTAAATTGGTATACCTCTGAAAACGTTTTATGATCTGGTCCACGGCGATTTGGAAAACGCCTTTAATACTCTCTTTTTGCAGCTCTCCCATTTCCGTCGCAAAAGCCATACACAAAAATAATATCCGCATAATCTTCATTACTAAAATAAAATTTTTAGTTTTATAACTGGTTTTTTATCACTTATTCTAATAATTACTAAGAGCGAACAGCAATTCTTATTTGTAAAATTACACATTTGACATGTGCCTACTTGGGATTTTTAATGCAACAATGTCATGTGTTAATCGGATCGTTTTATTATTTATTTTTTATTCGTGAAATAAATGGAATGTGCTTTATTTTGGACGGAAAACACTGAATGTCAAAACAAAAACAAATAACAACCTCTTCTGCGGGGTATTTAGCTAAAATTAATAAAATAATGATATTAGCAACTGGATTGTGTTATTTGTAGAATATCAAATTTGGTCTTTCAATACCTTTGAAAATTTATTGAAGAATAATCATAAACGTGCCATCAAATATTATGACATTGTTTCATAAACTGGTCCATAGGCTTTTTAAAGGTTTACTAACATTTACCAAAAAATAATATACAGTGTGATGTTAACGACCCTAAGACCATTTTAAAAAAATGGAGGTCAGTCCTGGAATTTTTCCAAAATTATTTAAGCTATTTATTAACCTAAGAGAGTATAATAAGTATACTAAATTTTATCTAAATATGTGCAGTCGTTTCAAAAATATGGCGAACTAAAGTTCTGGTCAAAAACCTTAAAACACTGCGTATCTCAAAAACGGTTCACATTCAACGGTAAGTATAGGGGTGTTTTGAACTTAGCTGAGTGTGCTCTACCTTTCACTAGAGTATGTCCGTTTAAATCTGGGACACCCTGTACATAGATCAAAAATATGCAGATACAAGGAATGATAAATAATGTAATTTTTTCAAAAGTTCGAATTTAGTTGTAATGGTATGATAAACATGGCAGTATGGAAACAAGTAGCATTTTCTCTGATTCTAATTCTGAAGTTAAAGGAACATATCTGTTGTGAAGTATCTATTGGTTATTTTAATCCACTTTTTTCTGAGACACCATGTATGTAAACAAGTCACTTTGTAGTTTAGTAAAGGTGTAAGTGAGAGTGTATTGAAATTATAAAAATCTGAATTTAAATTCAATGACGTAAATATTTTCGACATCTGAAAATGCTAATTTTTGAATTTGATAACTAAATATTTTTAATAATAAAAAAACACTTGTAGATACCTATCATGGTTATTATGAAAATTTCCACTCGAGCATTACGATTGTGGCCTTGGCATTCGAAATCGTGACGTTTTCATCGGTGCAGTATTGTTTGAATACTCATTTGCACTTGTAAATTATCAGCGATCAAATTTATGAAAACTGTAAATGTGTATATATCTTGATTCGTAAATACACGTAAGCAGGGTTTTGGTAGAACTTGATTTTCTTCACCAAATGATTACCGATGGGCTATTTTTCGCCAGATTAATACATGCTCTAAATTTTTCAACTAATTCACTGAGCTATGTGACAAAAGTACTGTGTTTCTAAATCTTTCTATTCTTGCGACACACCTAAATATATCAATAAGCTAAACAAATGGCACTTATTTTAATAGTTAAAAACTAATCGTTATATTCTATTCTTCATTTATTAAAATATTACAGTTTTTAAATATTTTTCCCTGCCATCACATTTTTTATTTGTAAATTAATATAAAAAAATATATCGTCTCGAGACATAAAATGTGGGAAAGTAAATATTAATATAATAATAATCAATAGGTATCTATTCATTTTTATTTGCCCACTGAGGGAACTTGAAAATTATACGTGAGAGGGAAAGACATGGATATTCATACCGTTTTCTCATTGATACATATAATGTATATACATTTTTTCTGATTACTTATTAGCAATAATAGGTGCCACTAATTACTTGATTTGATATTTTTGGTGAGTTGTTACCTCAAGAAAGAGGTTAAAATTTCACCCAGGTATTCAATTTCGATTCCACAATATTTAAAAAAATTATGATATGTAAATTTCATAGTAAATATTCTGATACCTGTCATCAGAAGAGGCTTACCTTTGTTTGCATGTATTTACAATTATGTCCATTTCTCTGCTTGTTTTAGGTAAAAGACCCTGGCCACCTCTTAGACAACCCTGTAGTTCACGTTGAAGAGGCATCAGATGACAGTACAAGCAACAGTGACAGGAAACTATGCTACATGAAAAGTTTCTCTCGCTCACAATCCCCCGTAGTGTTATCAGCTAGTTCATCTCAGATTAGCCTCAACTTTAACCAAGTCAGCAACCCTCCCATCTACGAGTGTCTGGAGAAGTTAACAGAATCCACAATTTACCGATCTAGACTTAACACCGCTTTAAGTAACAAGGAGGAAGAGGAACCACACTACCAAGCTCCGCAAACAGTAATCATGCGAAGAGTGGATCCAATCAGCCCTAACGTAGAAAAAGTACAGTATGCCTCGCTGATGAAAGAGCTGCAGAGGGCTATAGTAAAGAAGAAAGAACCACCTAGCATTACCTCGCCTCAAAGCAATAATAGTGATAGCACCACAACTTCAGATAAAACACAAACGTCCAAGAGCAGCAGTAGATCTGAGGGCAAAAGTAGCGACGCGGACTTTTCCAAGGAACTTGAAGCAGCATTACAGCTTATTCAAGATCTGGAAAGCCCGAATACTATCGAAACGCCTTCTGAGACTAAATCGCCGTTGGAAGGTCAATCCAGGCCTTTAGCAGTGTGGAGAAATAGTGATGCTAGTGAAAGTAGTGAAAAAACTCTTAGTGCTGTTGGTTCTTTAGCAGAAATCACCTCCCCCTTAACCGAGTGCCAACCTGAACTGTATACCTTCAAGCCGTCGTCGAACGGTAAGGGTGCAAGTGTTATTGTCCATTACCCTGATTCCCAAAGCACCTCAGGTTATAGTTCACCCACTCACGGTCCCACTCCTAACTGGTCCACGACCTCCTCCATTAACGGGAGTAATACCGATATAAAACCCACATATTCCATCCATAATACAAAATCCACCACCGTTATTTCTTTGTACTCCCAGCCCAACCAAACCAAAGGCAAATCTGTAACCCTAGTCAAAATAACAGGAGATAACGACATTATATGTGGTGACACTAACACCCTCAAAATACCTAAAGATAGCCCTAATGTCCATAGTTCCACTTTGATAACAGATTACAATACTACCAAAAGCACCGATATTACCACCGCTGATACCATTCCAGGCGGTAAAGTTTCCCCCGATAAAAGCTCCTCCTCAACAGCAGATAGGTTGGAAACTCAATTCATTGCTACGTAGGAAAAAACAAAATTCCCTGCCAAAGTTGTGTCCCGAGCTAGAGGGCGCTATTATTAAATCGGAGAGTTTAGCATATTTGTCAGATCTTGAATTGCTTGCTAGACATCAACGCAACAAAGAACTACAAAGGGTAAGAATTCGATCAGATGAAAATGGTGCAGGGTAATATTATTTCGGGTGCTGGTTCTTACTAACATAACCTCTCTGTGTGGCTTTTAGAGATAAATCCTAGATTCTTCGCAAATTATAGTAATAATAGTAAAATGAGTAGTAAATTGTTTTAAAAACGTTTTACGTCATTTTACTATCACCTCTTCCTCGAAATCCTATTTTAATAAACGCACCTCTTCTGTATCTACCTATCAATAATCTGTCTACACTTGTACTGAATTACAAACTTTATTTTTCTCTGACTGGAGCACATTATTATATAACGCTATCCCGCCTCGAACTAATTTGAAATTAAGTGACAAGTTATTCAGAAAATTTTTATCTACTTGCAACAAAATCATCGTATTAATTTTTGATCTTTCTAATTGCTATGAATTACTTTTTAGAGTAAATTTTTTATCTCTATTCGATCATTATTCTCTGACTCTAGTATAATGTCGATTTGGTTTTTATATTCGTCGCCTCCGAGAGGTCGGTTTCCGCGAAGTAATGAAAAATAGATTTTTTTTTAACAGAAAACTCTAACTCTATTTTAATTACCATGTAACGTCTTACAGAAAAACAACCGGTGAGAAAAGGCCTATATTTTAAATTCAATGCCCTAATAAATAAAATAAGATAAATAAGTACATTTGTAGTCGTCAACCCAGTCAACCCTAATATGTAAAATAAAAGTTATTTTTCGATGTTTAAAACCAAATTGCTGGCCAATGTTTTTACCATAGCATCCCATAAATATTATGTTATAAGGAATGAAATGGAAATATAATAGCGACAAAAATGTTTGCCAATTATTATTTTATAACTTTTACAAAAAATTTATCATGGAAAGTGTAACATATATCTTTTTAAACAACTGCTTTTCCGGCCATTGCCAAACGCTGAATATAGGATTATAAAAAATATAATATGCACATTATGTTCAGTACGACTGACACAATAATGTTGTTTTTAATTATAACTATTCTGCTCAAATTAAAAATAACATTACAGACTCAGTCAAATAGCTGGGAAAATAGTTGTTTAAAAGATATATGTTATACTTATCTATGTTAAGTTTTTTCATAGAGTTAGAAAATAATAATTAGCAAAAAATTTTTGTCGATATTATATTTACATTTTATTTTTTATTTGATTATAACTTTTACTAAGAAGGATAGTTAAATAACTAGTTTCTAATTTTCCAGAATGGTGTTTTATGTAAAATTAAATAAGGAATTTGAAAAATCGACCAAAATATTAGAAATCAACCTGTATTGAATATTTTTAATTGTTCCCTTCTACTGTCTTTTGTAGTGTCTTCCTCTTAAGGTTTTCTTTTTGTTTTTGGCTTTATCTGTTATTCTATACTATAAATAATATATTAATAATAGTGTTGGTGATGGTAATTTATTTTTTTATAAAAACCTTATGTTCATGTATTCACTAATTTCCATTTATCCTTTATAGGAAATAGAGAAAAGAGTGGTGCAACAGCTGGGAGTACCAAGGACTGAATCTAATTGCTGAAACTAGTAGAAAACTATTCCAAAATTTACAAATTACCCTTTCAATATTTATATATATATGCTGCAAGCCAGCAAACGTCCATTTTTCTCGACTTATTTTAACGATAATTTATATTTTTTCGATCGTATTTGTATAATTCTATTGTGTACATATTGTTGTTATAGTCATATAGTTTATATTATAATTCTATTGTAAATATCTAAGTAATACATTCTTTTTTTATAATGAAACATTCCAACAAAATATTGTTTTATTTCTACTACTACAAAAAATACCGAAGAAATGACCAATAGTAATGGTTCGTACTAGGGCTGGAAAAATAATCGTTTAATCGATCATTTGATTTTTATTTTGTAAATAATCGATTAATCGATTATTGATAAGTCGATTAATCAATAATCGACTAATCGATTAATTAAGAATCAATTCATCAATATTCGATTAATTGATAACTGACTAAACTTTAGTTCGAATTATTTTTGTTAATAAACAATCTATAATCTGTTATTAATAGGGAATCGGAAAAAGATTATCAAATAACTGGTTAGTTGAATAATTTGTATAAAAAGGAAACTAAAAAAGTCATCTAATATTTATTTTATTACGCTGCAATCATATTTGAAGGCAAGTTTATGGTCATTCTCCAATAAGTTTTTAAAAATATTTATTGAAAAAATTAATGATTCGTACAGGGCTGGGCTCGCTTAAAATTCAATGATTAAGTTGACAAATACTTAGCAACTATTGCAACAGAAACAAATATATTTCAGTTAAATTCTTCGATAATATACATATATATATATATATATATATATATATATATATATATATATATATATATATATATATATATATATATATATATATATCCGGTTTAACCGGAAGTGACTCCAACTTTCTTATTTTAAATAGCACCCTGTATATTTAGGTGATTTTTCTGATGAATATTTAATTTCTCTTTATAAAGCTTTTTTCAGATTTAAAATCGGTTCATAAATAACCCAGACAATTACATTTGTTTGTTTCTTTTAAGAAGGCCATGAATCTAATAAACGAAATACATTATAAATAAAATAATTGTCAACACTCGTTGTAAGGGTGTCTACCTTCATTACTATTATGTAATTGTAATTATTTCTCAAATCGTTTATTTCTTTATTTACGTTTGTTTATTTTTTTTCGATATGTTTATTTTTTTACATTTCGTACTACCATAACTTGCTTATTTTGAATAGCATCCTGTGTGTTTTATGTGGTGTTTTCTCTTTCTCATCAAATTATTCTCTCCGATGATGTATGTATTTGTTATAATAATAACGTTATTAATGCACAAAATGTCGAACATAAAATATTCCTGATACTGTTTTCACTCTTTTCTATGAGTAGGCTGTGTACTCGTATACTTAGGTACGTGAAAATGTAATTTTTAAGTGATCCAATTGTTTACACTTATCAAATTATACCTATCGTAGTATAATAATAATAGTAATAACAAAAAGCATAAATTTATTTAATAATTAAACATGTACATCTACCCTACCCAACAAAATGAACTATTCATTGCAAATAAAGAAACTAGGAAGTAGTAAGTTTTGGAAGACCAGAGTTATAAACTAGAAAATAATGAAGAGATAGTGAGTACTACACATTGAACTAAAGTACAGAAACTTATAAAAACTGAACTAAATTAAATGTTAAATAACTAAAACCTTATAAATTTTGTTCAAAATAGCCTCGGTTTGCTTGAATACAAGCACGAATTCTTTCTGAACGTTCTCTCATTACATTTCGTAAGTTTTGGGGGATTTATGTTATTAATTGCCTGTCTCACTCTATCCTCGAGATCTTCTCTAGTAGTCGGCTGCTGAGAATATACATTATTTTTTAAATATCCCCACAAATAATAGTCTAATGGGCTCAAGTCCGGTGTTCTCGCATCTAGTTGGATCATGAGTACCTATCCAGTGATCTCCAAAACGATTATTTAAATATCTTCTAACCTCAAGTGTATTATGGGGCGGAGCTACATTCTGGAAAAATAACATTCTTTCTCGAGCAATAGATAAATTCTCTAAAGTAAAACGTATTTTGCAAATAATTAAGTGAAATTTACAGAAAATGTTTAACATTTAATTTAGTTCAGTTTCTATAAGTTTCTGTACTTTAGTTCAATGTATAGTACTCACTATTTCTTCATTATTTTCTAGTTTATAACTCTGGTCTTCCAAAACTTACTTCCTAGTTTCTTTATTTGCAATGAATAGTTCATTTTGTTGGGTAGGGTAGATGTACATGTTTAATTATTAAATAAATTTATGCTTTTTGTTATTACTATTATTATTATACTACATTAGGTATAATTTGATAAGTGTAAACAATTGGATCACTTAAAAATTACATTTTCACGTACCTAGGTATACGAGTACACAGCCTACTCATGGAAAAAGAGTGAAAACAGTATCAGGAATATTTTATGTTCGACATTTTGTACATTAATAACGTTATTATTATAACAAATACATACATCATCGGAGAGAATAATTTGATGAGAAGAAAAACACCACATAAAACACACAGGATGCTATTCAAAATAAGCAAGTTATGGTAGTACGAAATGTAAAAATAAACATATCGAAAAAAACAACAAACGTAAATAAAGAAATAAACGATATGAGAAATAATTACAATTACATAATAGTAATGATGGTAGACACCCTACAACGAGTGTTGACAATTATTTTATTTATAATGTATTTCGTTTATTAGATTCATGGCCTTCTTAAAAGAAACAAACAAATGTAATTGTCTGGGTTATTTATGAACCGATTTTAAATCTGAAAAAAACTTTATAAAGAGAAATTAAATATTCATCAGAAAAATCACCTAAATATCAGGGTGCTATTTAAAATAAGAAAGTTGGAGTCACTTCCGCTTAAACCGGAAGTGACTTTTTTGGCGCGGGTGGATCAAAAAATTACAATTTTTGTCTTGATTCATCCCTACAAATTTTAAATTTCTATCTCAAAAATTGTAGAAAAATTTGGGGGTTCCCTAGTCCCTGGGCCACCCGGTATATATATATATATATATATATATATATATATATATATATATATATGTATATATATATATATATATATATATATATATATATATATATATATATATATATATATATATATATATATATATATATATATATATATATATATATATATATATATATATATATATATATATATATATATATATATATATATATATATATATATATATATATATATATATATATATATATATATATATATATATATATATATATGTATACATGTATATATATATATATATATATATATATATATATATATATATATATATATGTATAGTGGTGAGAGGTATGAAACTTCTCATATGGTCTGAATGCTACTATCCGACCGACATCCTAGATGTCTCTGTGGCGGATAGCGACTTGCATCACAGCAAGTACCGAGAGCGGCGACCCCTAGCCCAGGTGGACTAAACTAATGTTATTAAATATGATTTGAAGGAAAACAACTACTCAGCGGGGCAAATACCCCCGACCTGCATTGAATTACACCTTCAAATCATGATAGATGGAGAACCAATATCATTTGTCAATTCCTAACCAGACATAGATCGATTTCGAACTTATTTGTTCTCTTCAGTATGCCATAGGTTATGGAACAGACAAATGATAGTGGCCAACCTGCTAGTTATATACTAACTATGGTGAAGTGAATAGGTGAGTGGTATGGAAAACTTCTCATATGGTCTGAATGCTACTATCCGACCGACATCCTAGATGTCTCTGTGACGGATAGCGACTTGCATCACAGCAAGTACCGAGAGCGGCGACCCCTAGCCCAGGTGGACTAAACTAATGTGAGTTAAATATGATTTGAAGGAAACAACTACTCAGCGGGCAAATACCCCGACCTGCATTGAATTACCCCATCATCCATGATAGATGGATAAGCCAATATCATTTGTCAATTCCTAACCAGACATAGATCGATTTCGAACTTATTTTGTTCTCTTCAGTATGCCATAGGTTATGGAACAGACAAATGATAGTGGCCAACCTGCTAGTTATATACTAACTATGGTGAAGTGAATAGTGGTGAGAGGTATGAAACTTCATATGGTCCGAATGCTACTATCCGACCGACATCCTAGATGTCTCTGTGGCGGATAGCGACTTGACATCACAGCAAGTACCGAGAGCGGCGACCCCTAGCTTAGAAGTGGACTAAACTAATGTTATTAAATATGATTTGAAGGAAACAACTACTCAGCGGGCAAATACCCCGACCTGCATTGAATTACACCTTCAAATCATGATAGATGGAAGCCAATATCATTTGTCAATTCCTAACCAGACATAGATCGATTTCGAACTTATTTGTTCTCTTCAGTATGCCATAGGTTATGGAACAGACAAATGATAGTGGCCAACCTGCTAGTTATATACTAACTATGGTGAAGTGAATAGTGGTGAGAGGTATGAAACTTCTCATATGGTCTGAATGCTACTATCCGACCGACATCCTAGATGTCTCTGTAGCGGATAGCGACTTGCATCACAGCAAGTACCGAGAGCGGCGACCCCTAGCCCAGGTGGACTAAACTAATGTTATTAAATATGATTTGAAGGAAACAACTACTCAGCAGGCAAATACCCCGACCTGCATTGAATTACACCCCCAAATCATGATAGATGGAAAGCCAATATCATTTGTCAATTCCTAACCAGACATAGATCGATTTCGAACTTATTTGTTCTCTTCAGTATGCCATAGGTTATGGAACAGACAAATGATAGTGGCCAACCTGCTAGTTATATACTAACTATGGTGAAGTGAATAGTGGTGAGAGGTATGAAACTTCTCATATGGTCTGGAATGCTACTATCCGACCGACATCCTCGATGTCCCCTGGGCGGATAGCGACTTGGCTCACAGCAAGTACCGAGAGCGGCGACCCCTAGCCCAGGTGGACTAAACTAATGTTATTAAATATGATTTGAAGGAAACAACTTCTCAGCGGGCAAATACCCCGACCTGCATTGAATTACACCTTCAAATCATGATAGATGGAAAGCCAATATCATTTGTCAATTCCTAACCAGACATAGATTTGTGAACTTATTTGTTCTCTTCAGTATGCCATAGGTTATGGAACAGACAAATGATAGTGGCCAACCTGCTAGTTATATACTAACTATGGTGAAGTGAATAGTGGTGAGAGGTATGAAACTTCTCATATGGTCTGAATAGCCATCCCGTCAGCATCCTAGATGTATCCGTGCGGATAGCGACTTGCATCACAGCAAGTACCAAAGCGGCGACCCCTAGCCCAGGTGGACTAAACTAATGTTATTAAATATGATTTGAAGGAAACAACTACTCAGCGGGCAAATACCCCGACCTGCATTGAATTACACCTTCAAATCATGATGATGGAAAGCCAATATCATTTGTGAATTCCCTAACCAGACATAGATGATTTCGAACTTATTTGCTCTTCGTATGCATAGGTTATGGAACAGACAAATGATAGTGGCAACCTGTAGTTATACTATACTATGGTGAAGTAATTAGTGGTGAGAGGTATGAAACTTCTCATAGTCTGATGCTACTAGCCGACCTTGACATCATGATGTCTCTGTGGCAGATGGACTGATCAAGCAAGACCGGCGGCGACCCCTAGCCCCAGGTGGACTAAACTAATGTTATTAAATATGATTTGAAGGAAACAACTACTCAGCGGGCAAATACCCCGACCTGCATTGAATTACACCTTCAAATCATGATAGATGGAAAGCCAATATCATTTGTCAATTCCTAACCAGACATAGACATAATAACATTAGTTTAGGTCCACCTGGGCTAGGGGTCGCCGCTCGGTACTACTGTGATACAAGTCACTATCCCGCCACAGGGCTGTCTAGGATGTCAGTCAGATAGTAGCATCGGGGGGAAAAAAACCCCCCCCCCCTAGAACCATGAGAAGTTTTCACCACCTATTCACTTCACCATAGTGTATATAACTAGCAGGTGTGGCCTACTCATTTGTGCTGTATCCACAACTATGGCATACTAGTCTATGTCTGTCTAAAGTGACAAATGATATTGGCTTTCCATCTATCATGATTTGAGAAGGTGTAATTCAATGCAGGTCAGCGCATTTGCCCTTTGAGTAATTGTTTCGTTTAAATCATATTTAATAACATTTTTTTAGTCCACCTGTAGACTTTAAGTCGCTACTCTCAATTACCCCCTATTATGTCTAAGTCTTTATCCGCCGCAGGTGACATCTAGGATGTCGATCGGGATAGTGAGGGCTCAGGGCATATGAGGAGTTTCATACCTCTCACCACTATTCGCTTCACCATAGGTGAAATATAAACTAGCAGGTTATCCTACTATCCTGTGTCTGTTCCATAACCTATAGGATACTGAAGAGAACAAAATAAGTTCGAAATCGATCTATGTCTGGTTAAAAATTGACAAATGATATTAACTTTTCCCTCTATTATGATTTGAAGGTGTAATTCAATGCAGGTCAGGTATTTGCCATCTCAGTAGTTGTTTCCTTCAAATCATATTTAATATATATTTTTTTTTTTATATGTATACATGTATATATATATATATATATATATATATATATATATATATATATATATATATATATATATATATATATATATATATATATATATATATATATATGTATATATATTGTGCTGTTTTATTCCTATAATTCATTTTACCTTTAATTTACTCAATTTCACAATTTAAGTATGCTGAAGCGCCAACAAAATTAATACATTAACTTGGATTTTGAGGTTGAAGTGCTTTGAACATGAAACATCTCAAAAGAGGAGGTTTTATTATGGCATTATAAATTAAATTGAGGCCAAAATTAATACAAAATGATCACAGAGTGATTTCCAAATTTTACAAAATAATTAACAATCTGTCTCTTTAAATTTAATAATGTTCTGACATTGGCTTTAAATAGAGTTTATCATAGACAAAATGATCTTTAATTGATTTTAACTTTTATAATAATAATTACAAATCTGATTCCTTAAATTTACTATTGTTCTGACGGTGATTTTAAATAGAGTTTATCACATACTAAGTTCCTTATATTTCTAACACTTATAAGCAAAGCAACATAAACTCCGTCTCCTTCGTTCACCCTTAGAGTTTTCCTTTTCTCGTATTCTCAAACTTCTTATTATTTTCTTAAATTTAAATTCTCCCCATCTGACATTAATTTTGACATTTTATTTTTTTTATTTAAGATTTTTTAAAGGTTTTCTAAAATAATAATTTAATAGCCGGAGACTAACATTTTATTACTGGAAAATAAATATTTTTGATTTCCTTATCAATTTTGCATTCAATTATTATTATTTTCAATCTTCTTCCAATTTTATTAATTATCTTCTGTTTAGTTATTTATTCTGCTTTAACTTCTTATACTGCACTTTATTTATAAACGCTTTCTTTCTTTACTATACTTGTATTTTTACCTGTTTCTTCCTTTCTTCTCTCTCTAAAAAAATATCCCTTCCACTCAAATTTTTGTTCCTCTCCAACAAATTTTTTGTTTTGGCTAAGTTACCCTGGATGACTAAATCAATTGTGCTATACTAGCTGAAATTTATATTTCATGGTTTCCAAACTGACTTCAAGTAACTTATGATGATTGTTTGCTTCACTTATTTTACCGCTTACTTTTTTATTTTTATATATTTTTTCTGTTTTGTTAGTTATCTGTATGATATAATACTTATATATAAAAAAAAAAAAAAATAATATAAAAAAATTATAATCTTTTTAATATTTTTTTATATAATGCTGTAAACCTCTTTACTGTTCCATGCCCCCTTCACTTTTCTATTTATGTTTTTTTTATTATTTTATTTATTTTTTTATTTTTTATTATTTTTTTTTTTTTTTTTTTTTTTATTTAATATATTTTATAAAAACATTTTTTTTTTATATATATAATATATATATATATATATATATATATATATATATATATATATATAAAATTTTTTTTTAATATATATATATATATATATATATATATATATATATATATATATATATATATATATATATATATATATATATATATATATATATATATATATATATATATATATATATATATATATATATATATATATATATATATATATATATATATATATATATATATATATATATATATATATATATATATTTTTTTTTGTCAAAATATTCATGGTTCATTAAAAATAAGTTGTTTAAAGGGACAAATAAAAAATCAACTAAATTGGCAATTGCTGAGGAATAATGATCATGAAATGTATTTATAATGTACTATTGGTTAAATTTGAAGTTGTTCGTTTGATACAATCATAAAATGACATAATTAAGAAATAACAGGGTGGGCCGAAGCTTTCATGCGGGGGGACAAAGTAAAAACCCTTTATTATTAGAATTTAAATTATATTGTTATAATGTAGGATTATACCGTACGTAATAATTATAATTAATAATTAAATAAATAATAATGTAAATTATAAATTGTATGGTGGGCAAAAAAATATATCCGATTATTAAAATCGGTTTAGAAAACAAATATATAATTTATAATATATATAGGGGGGGGTAATGGCCCCCCCGTAATGGGGGGTACCCGGAAAAAACAAAGGGTTGTTAAAAAAAAAAATTTGGGGTGGAAGAGATGGCCCTGCCAGGAGAAAAAAAAAAAACAAAAATGTTATAAAAAAAAAAAAATTTAAAAAAAAGAGAGGATTTTGAAAGTAAGGAAAAGAAAAATTTAAAAAAAAAAGAAAAGAAGAAATTTGGAGAAAAAAGAAAAAAAAAAATATAAAAAAAAAAAAAAAAAATATAAAAAAAAAAAAAATATTATTAAAAAATAAAAAAAAAATAAAAAAAAATTTTATTTATTGTTTTTTAGGGATGTTTTAAGGAAAAATTCTTTCCCCCAGTTTTGTGATGTTAAAATTATGTGGGGGGGGGAAATTTAAATTTAAAGTAGAGGGTTTGGAGAATACGAGAAAGCGTCGGGTGGGAGGGTGGGCCCCCCCCCCCCCCCTGACCCCCCCCCCCCCCCCCCCCCGTATAGGTATAGGTTTAGAAATATAAGAATTTAGGGATTTAATAATATAAATAGTATTTAAAATCAATGTCAGGAATTTATTAGTAAATTTAAGGAATCAGGTAATAATTATTATTATAAAAGTTAAAATCATTATATGTCATTTGGTCTATGATAAACTCTATTTAAAATAATTGTCAAGTTTATTAAATTTAAAGAGACAAATTATTAATTATTTTTGTAAAATTTGGAATTTATATGTATTTATTAATCTTAACCTAATCAATTTAATTTATATATATATAAAATAAAAATATCCCTTTAGAATATTATTTCAAATTATAAAATATAATAAAAATAATTTTATCTATTATTACCCGGTTATCCTTATATATAATTTATAAATTATTAAATTAAAAGTAAAATAATTATAAAATAAATATATATATATATACATATATATATATATATATATATATATATATATATATATATATATATATATATATATATATATATATATATATATATATATATTATATATATATATATATATATTATTAAATATGATTTGAAGGAAACAACTTCTCAGCGGGCAAATACCCCGACCTGCATTGGGTCCACCTTCAAATCATGATAGATGGAAAGCCAATATCATTTGTGGGGTTCCTAATGAGACGCTGAATCGATTTCGAACTTATTTATTCTCTTCAGTATGCCATAGGTTATGGAACAGACAAATGATAGTGCTCACTCTACTGGTGTATTACTACCTGTTCCAATCTTAGAGCTTAGTGGTGAGAGGTATGAAACTTCTCATATGGTCTGAATGCTACTATCCGACCGACATCCTAGATGTCTCTGTGGCGAGATGGCGACTTCGCATCACAGCAAGTACCGAGAGCAGCGACCCCTCGCTTAGGTGGACTAAACTAATGTTATTAAATATGATTTGAAGGAAACAACTACTCAGCGGGCAAATACCCCGACCTGCATTGAATTACACCTTCAAATCATGATAGATGGAAAGCCAATATCATTTGTCAATTCCTAACCAGACATAGATCGATTTCGAACTTGTTTGTTCTCCTTCAGTATACCATAGGTTATGGAACAAACAAATGATAGTAGCTTAACCTGCTAGTTATATACTAACTATGGTGAAGTGAATAGTGGTGAGAGGTATGAAACTTCTCATATGGTCTGAATGCTACTATCCGACCGACATCCTAGATGTCTCTGTGGGGGATAGCGACTTGCATCACAGCAAGTACAAGAGCGGCGACCCCTAGCCCAGATTGGACTAAACTAATGTTATTATGTCTATGTCTGGTTAGGAATTGACAAATGATATTGGCTTTCCATCTATCATGATTTGAAGGTGTAATTCAATGCAGGTCGGGGTATTTGCCGCTGAGTAGTTGTTTCCTTCAAATCATATTTAATAACATTAGTTTAGTCCACCTGGGCTAGGGGTCGCCGCTCTCGGTACTTGCTGTGATGCAAGTCGCCCCACCACAGAGACATCTA